>VYXD01009600.1:811741-893585 GCA_013397195.1 Hylia prasina
AAAAAAAAAAAAGCCGTAAGCACGCAGGGTAGCCAGGCAGACATGGATATGAGATGGCACTGTGAAAACTCGCAGGTAGCTTCTTCTCTCATAGGCGACGCAGCGCACAGGCGAAGCACTGCCGCATGCAGGGTTTAAGATACCTTTAGGCTGACAGCAAGGAGGAGAAAGAAAAAAAAAAAAAAAAGCCAAAAAATCAAAACCAAACAAAAAAAAAAAGGCATTTGCACCGCTTTACTGAAAATTACCTTTTTTTAAAAAAGGACCTAAAAAAAATTAGAATACGTCTCCTTGGAGATTGCATGTCATTAATATTAAGATCAAAATTCTGCACGATAACTGTTTTAAATATAGAAAAGCTTCTAAATTGTATTTTTTTTTTCTGCTCCAAAAAAATAACGCTTTGGTACCCAAAGCATGGATGCTGCTGGTTTTTAATTTTTCTCTTCTTCTTTTTCTTAAACAATGGAGACCTTTTTTGGGTTTTTTTGAGCATGTTTGCTACAAATGAGTCTAAAAGGAAAGGAAAATTGAGAAGAATCAAATAAAAGCATGAATAAAATCTGCTTCAAATAGTTGCAAGGCTGCTTTCTTTTTAACAATCTAGCAATTATTTTGGCTTGAATTATGCTTAAACCCTGACCATGCATGCTTTTCATCTTGGCTTAGAATATGCGTGTACGTGTGTGTGTACGTGCGTGTGTACTTGTTTTGATTTGATTTTTTTTCAGTGAGCATTTGCACAACGGGAATTCCTGTGAGTTATATGCATGCTTTGATAAGAAAAATTGCATATCAATGAATGACTGTATCTGATGGACTAAAATGTGATGATTTATAGTGCAAAGTAGCTTCATTTTTAAATGAGTTGCTGCTAATATTTTGGGGGAGGGTAAATGGCTGCATGCTTGTGACAATGAAAGTGTTTGTATATTTTCTTAGAGGTTGGTTGTTTATTTGCTTGTTTCTAACACAAAGAGGGAGGTGTTTACATTTATTTGTTTGTTTGTTTGTTTTTCAAATAACAAACATGCAAGGCATCTGATTTAAATGAGCACAGGTTACAAAGCTTTCCCTGTTACCTGAAAATGAGCAGAACGGTGTGTGTTTGTGTGAGAGCGCCCAGCTCCTCTGGGGAGGTTGGTGATCTTTTCAGCTCCTGATTCTCCCCAAGAAGAGTTAAAATGCCGTGGCCGTCTGGCGCCTGCGTGCACCGTGGGAATTCTGCTGGCAAAGCCAGGGCTGGCATCAGGTGGGACAGGTGTATCGTGATAGTGGAAAAAGGCAAAGGTGTGGGTGAGGGTTGCCAAAAGAGATTAAAGGGCTTTTAAAACAAGGAATCAGCAGCTTCCATCTGTACAGAAATGTCTCATTTTCCCCCAGCAGCTGGAAAGGCAAGGAGAAAAGCTTTTTTTTTGGTGGGTTTTTTTTCTTTCAAATGAGTCAGAGGATAATAAAGCAGGGGAGATGGTTCAATTTTATTCTGGTTTAGAGGTTATAACCATTATGTTGAGGGAGAAGTTATGGTTTTTGAGGTATTTTTCATGATTGTGAAAAGGCTGAACTGGATCTGAGCTATCTGACTTAATTTATTGCTGCAGTTGTGGGGCTAAGCATCAAACCTTTCCTTTGGCATACAGGATGTATTGTGTAATGCTGTTTGCATTTGCTAGCTGGGCTTCCTCAGAGTTTTGCCATTAATCCTTTCGGGTTTGGGGTTTTTTTTATTATATTCATTTAAATCACTTAATGTGCCATTCTGTACAGCAGCTCTTGTCTTACTGCTCTGGGCTATTCAATGCCTGATTTTGGTCTTCCCATAGCAGCTTACCTCAGATTAAAAAAAAATGGGGGTGGTTGTAACCGTGCCAAATGGCTCTGGCCTGTTGGTATCTTAGGCCACACTTCAAGTTCAGGCTGAAAACTTTGTGAATTGAGTTTACTATTCCCATCTCTCTTCCAAATAATCCTCCACATCACCTAGGTATCATATATAATTTGACACAGCTGACAGCATCCACTTAGGAGAAGCTTAGGGCTGAGCTAGAATAGAAATTGAATTGCATCTCAACTCCCTAATATTAATGATCCTTCCAGGTCAGCAGAGGAGTAATTGCCAGGGCAGCCTGAGGAATTGTCCGTTAAACCTGCCTCACCTGTGGTAGCTCACCTGTGGAGAGATGCATCTAGATAGCGTGTACAAAATGAATTCCATTTACGTAATATAAGGTCTGCTGGACTTATGAATATCTCAAAAGCCAACATGTGGTCTCAAGTTTAATACCAAATAATCTTTCTTGTATTTTAAGATTGTTTATTACTAAGGCTTAGCCAAATTGCCTTAGATGTGTTTGAGAGAGAAAATTCACAGAAAAATCCGGTTGGTGGTTGTATCTTGAAGGGCAAGCCTGTATTTCTGTAAAGGTGTAGTTTGATCTAAAACCTTGTGGCATAAAGCAAAACAAGAAAAGTTCATGTTGTCCATGTTCTTTAGTCCTTGAGGTAGCTGCATATTTAGAATAACCCATTAATCAAAGTTTGTATACACAACCTGATTAGGTGGGCAGTTGGAGCTTTAAATCCCAAATCAATATTCAACAGGAATTCAGAGGAGACAAACAGCTTAAGGACAATGTTTAGAAACTCAACTGTGCTTTATGTCTTGGTGTAATGCTGATTTAGCAAGAAATCCCAGTTACAGTGTGAGAGGATTTATTTTTTGACCTTGTGCATTTGAGATGACACAGAAAGTTAAGAGTTGTCAGCATGGCTTTACTGCAAGGGGGAAATACAGAGGGGGTTCAACCATCCTCTGTTGCCATTACCAAAGATCCATGTGGAGCAGCAGAGACAGGTGCACAGAACAGATCAGAATACAGATACTTCAGACTGAAAACCACATTCTTCTAAACTTGCTTCTGTGCCAGTTTGATGATTTAACTGAAGTACCATAGTTTGGTGACACAAATGAGTGAACAGTCTAACTTGCTGCAATCCTAGTGGGATATATCCTCTAGGAAATCTTGAACCACTACCTGTTTATCTGTCCTCTCTCTCATCACAACTACTGAAAATCATGGTGGGTTTTTCTTTCAGCAGCCATGCCAACTGTAGCAGCTCCATGTAGTAAAAGGATTTCTCACTCCACTGACTCCCTTCTGCCATGGGCCACCCGTTGCCACTGTATAGAGGAGTTGTTTCTTCTCCTCGGAGCTCTTTGTCTTCACACTCCTAGAGATGGTGTCACCGTTTGGCTGGGTTGTGTGTACATACACACAAGAAAGCACTTCTGAGCCTTTCAAGATAAAGAGTTGAAGAAAGCACCAAATTCAGTCTTAGCCAGGGAGAAGCTTGACAGACAGAACTTGTTGGTGAAGAGTAAAAGATTTTTGTACTTCTTAGTTGACATGTTCAGTAGCTTGAAATATTTTATAATTATTTTTAGTTGTTTGTATTGCCACAAAGTTTAGCCATTCTATTTGTTCCATGCTACAAAATCTTATGAATTAACTGTTTTTCAGCTTTTCTGATACAAAAATTGATTTTACACTTGTTTTGCACATTCAGCCAGTAGTGACTTCCAATTTCTGGATTTATTGCTCTCTCTGTTTTTTTAGATTTCTGATATAGTTTTTCAATCCATAGAGTGTTTTGCTCTGCTCTTGCAAGTTGCTCTGACCAGCAGATCCAGGAAAAGTCTGATAAAACCATGAGAAGTTCCTCTGGTGGGGTAGCTTGTATGATTAGTCTTTTGTTACGCTTTTTCACACTGGCTTTCTCTTTTTGTCTATATCTCAACTGTGCTTCATTTTTTGCCATTGGGATACATAATTAGATTTAGCTATATAATCACATGCAGTTAATAAGGGCTAATCTTTTTTTTTCAGATCATATATTTCAATCCCTTTTGGGTGAAACTTCAGGTAATCTAAGTACCAGATCGAGGTGAGACAGAGTAGGGGCCGAGGGCAAAATGTAGAGTCAACAGCTATTTGATACAATGTGGGGTACATCAGGAGGCAGCCAACAAAACCCTTCCAGTTCCTCTGAAAAAGTAGTTGTTGGGACTGTTTCTGTGCATTTGACTGCATTGCTAGAGAATGGTAATTCTAGAGAATGCCCTTCTTTACTAAAGAGGGGAAAAAATGTGTGCAACCCCTAAAAAAAATGTGGAAGCATAAGGATTAGAAAGTGTGTTCTGTATGTGCAGGAAATCTGAGCATTGTGGACACACCAGTTAGTCCTGTGCAGCAGTTTGGCTGGGTTTCCAAAAATGTGGATTAAGGTGAAGTTCTGCCATTCTTGAGGTCAATTGAAATGCTGTCAGTGACTTCACTGTCACTGACATTCTTTGTAACATTCTTTGAAGTCCGAACAGCACAGAGTGTAAAGTCTAAGTATGTAAGGACACATTAGGAATTGATTTCTAAACCCAGCTATCTTGGATGATTGTTGCTTAAAGTAAATCAAAAGTTAAATGGGAAATGAGCAAGATGGTATTTTCACTAGAATGATTCATTTTAAATTCCATCCCACGGACAAGATTATTCCCTGCCAGTGAAGGCTTGGGAAGCTTTCAGATGGTGAGGCATTTCTCACGCTGAGAGTCTGTAATATCCAGGACTTTGGAACACCTTCTGGTTTGAGCCTGGCCATATTTTTTGGCATAAATCCAGAAATTAATATAGTAAGTTGTGGACTTTAGTACGGAGTAAATTGCATTTCTTGGCTCCATTAATGTTAGTTCCTTGTTCACTGGTTTCTCTAAATTGCCTGTGGTGTGGCTGCAAACCAATACTAAATTACATGAAGTAAAGACTTAAATTATTTTCCTTAAGTTTCCAAGTTTTGTATTTTTCCTTTCTTGTAGTTATTTTGATTTCTCTTACTCCCTTTCCTATCTATTTCAAAATTCCCTTGGTAGATCACTCTCATTGTGAAGACGACACTCTATATATGCTGTTATTGTATTTTTTCCATCCTGGAGGCTGAGGAGAATGCTTTCTGTGGTGGTTTTTAGTGCTGCTCCACCTTAGTAATTCAGGAGTTTTGTTGGAATTTCTTTTCTTTTTTCTTTTTTTTTTCTTTTTTTTTTTTTTAATGGGGTTATTTGAACTGTTAAGTAAATGCATTAGGTTAGCAAAGTTGTTGAGCAAGTTTATTGAGAAAAAGAGTGGTTAGAGTGTCTGGGGCTGTGTGTTAGCACTATGACTGCTACCAATTTTTACAGCTCCCTCAAAGCAGAGTGTACACTTGGGGCACAACTGCACTGAAGAGGTGGACAGCGGCTTTTGGTTTTCACCTCTTTTATCATGCATGACCAAAAGACCTTTAAGAAAGCAGTAGCACAGGGACTACACATACAAATATATGTTATTTGTGTAAGGTACGTTGTACAGTAGAAGCAAAAAAGGAAGTTCATATGGCATTTGGGAGTAAAGCATGTTTTTGAATTCCTAATTGATGTTAGAATTGCATAATAAAAGGGATATGACAGTGAATGAAAAGTCACATATTTGCTTTACAGATAACACAGGTACGTACATTCAATACGGGTATTAAGTGTCAGTAATGCGCCAAGGTTGGGGAAGCTGAGGAATGAATACATGGACAAAGCACAAACTGCGTCCATGTTTTAGAGCAATGAGCTGGCAGCAAGGAAGGGGTGGGAGGTCACCCATCCAAAATCAGAGCAGGCCAGTAAAAATATTCCTTCTGGTGAGCTGCACTGCCAAATGCAAATCTGTTCTGTGAGGTTGATGTCAACGTCAACCGCCGTATCCTGGGGAAGCTCACTTCCCCTGGCCCATGCCAAATTCACAGAGGCTTGCAAAGCCAAGCTGAATAGTGCAGCTTGTGGTTTCCTAGAGGATGTCCATCTGCCCCGAACAGCCTGAGCAGCCCCGGGCCCTCGCTGACAACTGCGTCGGCAGAACAGCCATGTCCCGCATGAGCAGCACTGCCCGGCTGCGGCACATGCTGCAGCTGTGCCAGAAATTGCTCTCCTCTCCTCCTAGGCATAAAGAGCACAATGCTAGGGTACTACACCCTGATTCGTCTTTATGCTTAACCCTGAGAAACATGGTTTGGATCTTTTAAATGGGTTTAAACTCAGTCTGGACCAGTGGGAGGCCCTTTCAGTGTATTTTCGGGGCATGTTGAATGATGGCTGTTCGGCCTTGTTCGGTTTTTAGGAAGAGACTTTAAAAAGGAGAACATTTCTGTTATTCCTCTTTCTATTTGTTTTTAGCCATTCTAACTAACTTGGACAGTAGGATGTTTCTGCTAACTCTGCAGGGGTCAGGGTGCACAAAACAGCTAAGAGAAAATCAGCGTCATTTGGGTTTTTTCTGCCAGTGTCTTAAGTGTTAGGTTGCCAGATGCACCATTTTTACCTAGAGGCATGAACAGTGTAAGACCGCAGTTCTTCTGTAAGCTCCACTGACAATGGTCAACTTTACCAGCCCTGAATCTTCCCTTTGCATCTTTACCTACATCTTTTCCACGTGCAGCAAATTTCTGTTGCTACAAATTTCCCCTTTCTAGTGGGGATATCTAGGGAATAAAGTAAGTAAAGTGGTAGCAGAAACATCTGAATAGGCTGCAAAGGCAACCTGTGCAAAATACTCCTTCAGGTTACTGGGGAAGACGTGTGACATTCAAGTCTCACTGTTTTTGTGCACCAGACGGTTACAAAGGAAATAAAAGCAACTTTTGAGCTCTTAAGAATGCATCTGTCACTTTGTCCAGTCTTTGCTTTCTGGCAGCCTAAAATAGGTGACTGAAATGGTAACCTGGTCCTGAAAAAGTCTGAGACAATTTTCTTGTGTCCAAACTTGTCTGTACTATCTGTTCCCCATTGCTATTTAGGTGACTTATGTGAACCAGGAGTGAGCATCGGTTTTTATGACAGTGGGGGCATTCTTCCAGCGTGCAGCCACCGCAGGATGAGGAGCTCTGGCAACTGATCTGTGACCTCTGCTCTTGCCTTGCATTGTGCTGAAACTGACTGAACTGCTCTAGAAGACTTTGTTTTATTCTTTTTATAGCCAGGTATCCACATGACTTCAAGGATTTAAGTCAGCTTTTCAACTTCAGGTATTGTTATACTTGGAAATAGGAAAACTGAAAGTAACCTGAGTAAATAATCTAAAAATATAGTGGGGAAGTGACTAATTCCTTTTAGAAGCCTACCTCAACTGTAATTCATTTCAGTTCCAAGAGAAGAGTCTCACTTATTTGTGATTAATTAGACAGAACCACCTTGAGATCAGTAAATAATAAGACAACTCCAGAAAAAAATATTTTTCTTTTTGAATGAACCATAAGCAGCTTCAATAGTTTCTCAGTCTATCAGTGCATGGCGTATGCCTGGACTACTGCAGAGCTGTGGAGAGCAAAATGGAAAGATGTTGCTTTAGTCGTGTTGATAACCAGAGTAAGAGCAGATGAAGCTGTCAAAAATATCAGTTAAACAGTGTTCTCACAGTGTTGTTATTTAGAGCCTGACTAGAATCTGCATCTCTCTTAGCTGAGGGCTTTGCACTGTGGGTCCCCCTCTTTCTGGTCCTACTTCCTTGCCCAACCAATCGCAAGCGTGTGATTATTTCTACCTTGACTGTAGAAAATCCTGATCCTTCATGTATTTCTGGGAACTTCATGTACCTTATTCATTTATGGATATGCCAGATAATTTCTTGATTTTAATTGAATTTGATGATCGAAGAAAGAATTGGACAAAACAGTTATTAATCCCATTATTCTGCCATTTCTGAGAAAATTTGTGTCATTTTTAAACTACCCCCCATTCAGTTCATGTTGAGCTTTGCAAACTCCCTTTTATTTGATGTTGTCTTACATTAAAACATTACTGCCATTATTTTCAGATATTAAAAGTAATTTTCCTTTCCCATGGATATTCTCTTCTGGGCTTTTCCTCCAATATCAGCATCTCAGAACAGGACACCTACCTAATAGATGGCATTGGGAATGAGAAATAAATTGTGTTTTCAGTTGAAAATATCCTGAATGTTAAAACTGTCTGCCTAATGATTAAGTATGTTAGAAAAAGTGTAATTATGTTTGCATTTTCCAGGTGCCATTTGTTACTCTCGATTCAATGTTTTGCATGAAGTGTATGGACTGAAATTACCCAACAAGTCATTGAGCTACTTTTTTTTTATCAGCTGGACTTCTTCCTCCCATGGCTGTTTGTTAATTTTGAGATGACATTTCTTCCTCCTGGGAATGGTTTTGCAGGCATGCATCACTGCTTAATTGTATTAATGCTAATAACTGGGAGGGGGAACAATATTCTTGGAAGAAAGGAAAGGAAAGTCAGGAATAACCTGTGAGCCCTGCAAAATAACTGGGAGTGGGAGTTAGGGAGACTACCACGTTCTACATGTGCTGGATTTTGCCTCTGCCCTCAGAGGTCCATAACTTAGACATGGGTGCCAAATGTGGTGCTCAAATGGTGAGCTCAGCAGTCAAAAGAAGCTTGGGATTTTCCGTTCTTCTTTGTAAATTCATGCTGACCAAATGAAAATGTTAGTAGCTGCATAAATTGCTGGATCTGATTTCCATGTAAGGTGTTCTGGCTGTGGAATACTGGGAGGCATGCTCTGTTCAGCAGATGCTCTTGGTTTCCAAATAACAAAGAGCAATTACACAGGGGTGGCACCTTCAAGGCGGAGGAGCACTGATGCCCATGCTTGTGCTGCTGGCCTGATTTTGGGCTGTCAGCGTGGGGTGTGTGCCCAATCCATGACTTCTCTTTCCTCCATTTCTGAGGAAATCGGCCAGGTCTGGATGCTGAATGGAGTAAAACGCTGGCTCCATTCCAAGGATCCCCAATTTTACTAGATTGTCTATATGAAGCTGGTGGCTGACTTAGTACCAGATACATTTTAAGTCTTTATCAGTGTTTATCTCCCAGTGCAGAGGTCAAATCAGGGGAAACAGTGATGCTCTCCTTACCATCAATTTCCTGCCAATTAAAATCTCAAAATTAGTCTTGTAACTGTCTCTCCTGCCCTTGGTATCACAGTCTCNCTTCTTATAACTGTTCCTTCTGGCTGAAAATTCAGCTGAGCATCATTGCATCTGCCCTTGCTCCATATCTGATCCTCTGGCATTCCACATTGTGCAAGGAGCTCACCTGCAGTAGTTCCACTTAGAGCCATATCACTCTAAAGAGGAAGGGGTCTCAGTTCTTTAAGTATATTTTTTAAAATAAAGCAGCCAATATTCCATAAACATCTGCCTGCCACCAGGATCCCACAACCCTGCTGGCTTTGATTCCTGTCTTTGCACACCATGCCGATGCAGAAGGCACACTTTCCAAGGTCACCCACCAGCTTTTGTGCTCAAAAAACTGATGAGGGTTATCCAGAACAACAAAGTAAAGAATGCCTCTGAAAGGAGTCCTACCTCAGCAGGTACTTTGAATCTTGCATGCAGCTGTGGGCTACAGCTGTGGAAGTCACAGAGAGTTAAAAATTAGCCTTGTGGGAAAAGTTGATTGGTAGCTTCTCCTTCAAAACAAGCAGTGAGTATGTGTGTGCATGTTTCCATGCTCAGGTGGAGTTGTAAAAATATTTGACACATGATCCCCCATTTTTCCTGCAGTGACTCAGCTGTGGAGGATAGCTTATGCATTTGAGAGTCATCACAGATAGCTTTCAGCCCTGATACAAAGAGAAAGATTGCATTGGAGTAAACTGATTTCAGACAGAGAGTCTTCTTTGGACAGTTGTGCTACTCCCAACTTCTCAAGTGATGCCATCCTCAAGAGCACCTGAGTATAGTAAACACTGATTAGTGGATTGGAGGTGATGGAAGAGAGGATTAATTAAACTGTAGAACATTATAATGTTTATTATATGAGCTGCTGATTGGGAAACCAGTCTTGAAAAGAATCCTGTAGCCCCTTTAAAAAAAAACAATCTAAGAAGACTAGGGCATCTGAACTTTACAGAAAATCTCTTCAGACACTTTATAGTTTATTATTGTGTATTCTGGGACATGAGAAGGATATCAAAATACCATTGCCAAAGAGTGAGAGTAACACATGGATTCACAGCAAGAGGATTCAGGCTGCAGCAGGCAACAGGGAAGTTTTATTTTCTCCATGTTTTACATTTATGAAAAATTCAATTCCAGCAAGACCTGAATAGAGAGTCGATGCAGGCGGGCATTGACTCCATGGATTACAGCACACATTCCTTGACATTTACTGTCCATCTTTGTATCACAATGAGGTTTGCCAAAATGAAGTATTAAACAGAGAAGCATTTTGTGGCAATCTGCAAAGTCTCACAGTAGTGTGTTTATCCCCAGGAAGGGCTATAGTGATGCTGAAGAAGGCTGTTAAAATCTTTGTGTTTTCCCAAAGCCGTAACAAGGGAGAACATAAACAGGTGTGAATTGGGCTGGTCGAGGAGGAATGAAAGCCTGGAGAACCGGTAAGCAGCTGAATCTGCAGCTGGTTGATGACAAAGTTCACCAGAGAACCACAAAGGCAAGGCAGGCTGGGATTGTTTCAGCTGATGCTTGTGATGCATCTGGTATTTATCTGTCAGGTGCTGTTGTGCTGCTGGAAGCAATCAGATGGCAACAATGCCCGATGGGATATTTTACAAAATGGAAGTTTCCCACCTGTGAACAAATGGGCAACAGAAGAGGAGAGTTTGCTATCACAGCTGAGCATAGAAAAGTATGAGGAATATCAAGCTCAAAACAAAGCAACTGAGATCCAAATTTTCTGATAGCAAGAGATCCATTCAACCAGAGAAGTGAAAAAATGGCGTTCATTCAGAGAGGTTTCCTTTATCTGTTGATGTTATTTCAGCCAGTCTTTGGAAGGTGCATGGGAAACCCTCTTTTTTGTGTAGCTATTGAGATGCATCAGTTAACATAAGACATTGGGGGAGAGTTTTGGGATTTTAAAATGATGTTAGGTTTTGGCAAATTTTAATAAAATAGATATCTCTTCCACTTCACATGTAGCCATTAGGAGAGAGATGTTTGTACTAAGTGTGAAAATTATGCAGTAGAACCTGAAATGTGCAACTCTGTTGGAGAGTATAATTTCTTAAATGTTACATGTCCAAAATAACACTACAAAGACTATGATTCCTGGTAAAATGGGACATTTAGCATGGTCTTCAATTTTTTTGATATGAAACTTTGTGGAAAGGGAAAAAAATGGGGTGAAAAGCTTATCACTGTGGGAATTAGGTTTTCTGGATGTGAAGGAGGACAGAAGGTTGGAATGGTTGCAAAATCTCTCTGATATTCTGTGATTTAAGAGAAATTTTCAAGTGTTGCCTGAAAAGGAAAGGAGGAAACTGAAAGAGAATGAGGTCAGGGCCAGATTTTCTTCAGACCATTACCTGCAAACAGACTTGTAGTCAGAACAGTGTCTGGAAACTGCCAGCTGTGAGAGTCCGTGGGGGAGATCACATTTTGAGATGTGCTTTGATAAGGTGGTCAGGCACAATGTCACAAAAAACGCAGCTGCCAGAAAGAGGAGTTGTTTTTGCACTTGTTCTGACAACTGCCTCCATGCTAAACCAGCAGCAGGATTCATGTTTAAGTGAGAGGGAGGTGCTGGTGCAGGGTAGAGGGCTATGCAGTATCAATGTGGTGCCACACACCAAAATCCTGTGCTGAAGAGAAAAAACCTCGTTCCACCTCCACCCTAGAGAACTTAGAGGTGATCATTTGCTCACCTAAATCAGTGGTTGCATTTTTTATTGTCTGTTTGCTTTAGGGGAGAGAGACAGTTTTATTGGGTACAAATACTGGACATCAAACAAATTTAGGCTTGCCATTTCTACACCAGAAAGAAATTACTTTCTTGAATCTCCCCTTATGTAGGATGAGTCTCCACCTATCACTGACATGGGAGAAATGTCAGAGTTTTTCCAATAAAATTTCAGTTAAGAGACATGTCTGACTGAAGGCAGGAAAGCCTGGGAGAAGTCAGGAGACACAAATTTTACAGAAAACTCATAGTTGTTCATTCACCCACACAGGAACTTACTCATAGTTACCTAAGAGAACATAAGACTGAAAAAGAATTTCTGGGTCATAAAGTCCAGTCTGTTCCCAAAGTTCTCCAGCATTACAGTTTTAGATGGACCTTTCTGGAAGTGAAAATGTATTAGACGGCTTCAGGCATGAAAAAATCCCAGCACTGCAAATTTAGACCTTTAAATTAGGTGTTTAGAAATGCTAAACAGTGGACACATTTTTCTGTTTTATTTTGCTGTCATTTCACTAGGCATTGTTTTAAGGCAGAAAGACCCAAACAAATTACAAATCCAAAACATAAGTATAAATATATTTATATTTCTGTAATGAGAACTTGCATTACTAGTTCCTGACTGAGTCTAAAGTAGATTATTTTTATTGGACATTCTTCAGATGCTTCTTTCCTGACACCAGCAGCTTGCAGGTTGCTGATCCTTCTTCAGCGTTGGTGGTTTTTAAAAGTCATCACCATTTTGTGATTATTATAATAACAAGAATAAAACATTTTGGGGGCGCTCATGATACATTCTGATTCTAGGTATCCATGTTTCAAAATGTTTAGAAAGATTGTTTGACCCTGGCAGTGTCTCATGGCCTTTGGGCTGGACTTTCACAGTCATCCTAAGACATCCGTTAACTGAGAAATATTTCTGTGTATGAACCAAAGTAGCCTGTTAGCAACAGCACATTTATTTAAGAACACATCTCAGTAATAGTGGAACAACTGGCCAAATAATCCTGATCCAAGGGCTTCTCTCATAATGATCTGAACTTCTGCAGAAGTGTTTGTTAAGGACATAGAGGCTGGTAGATACAGAGGTCTTTATCCCTTCATTCATCCATCTTCATCCTCTTCATTCAGAGGAAAAATCCCTCTGGCAGCAGTAGGGGTAATGGCCTGTAAGACCTAAACACTCTGTTAGTGGAATTATACCAGAGGAATTCATCCCTGCTTATGAAAACTTCTGCTTAATTCCAGTTGACATTATGGGAGGGGAGCAGAAGTGGGAGATAAATTTAAAGAGCAATTAGGGAAAGAATTTACTTGTAGAGCAATCCTGTCTTTTGCTGTTTGATTTTGGAATAATTTAATTTTCTTTCATTTAAGAAAATTAAACCTTTAATGGAAACAAAAATTTAGATGCTGCCGTTAGATGGAAATTGCACTCATGACAGAGAGCAGACTTGGATGCAGGAGCTGGTGCACAATGCTGAAGCCACTTTTGTCTTTCAAGGAGTTGATTAGAGTGGTTCTTGCATTTGTGCTTTTGAGCATCTGTGCATTTCTTTCCTTCGTCTCATTTCTTTCTTAAATGTCCTTGTGCTTTAATATCTCGTGTGAGGAACAGCAAAAATGGTATGTCAGATACAGGAATTCCTATTTGAAATCCATAAACTTTTCAATGCCCAGTATAGCTTAGCTTCCTGCAGGGATGGCTGTAGGTGTTGGCTCTTCTAAAGCATCACTGGACTTCTGTGGAAGAGGTGAAGAAGTCAAAAAACCACAACAAAATGAAAATTCCTGTTTTACCTAAGTGTCTCTATACTTCGGCTCTCTACAGTATAAATTATGGCATGAAATATTGATTTGTTGCAAGATGTGATTCTGTAGCTTATTTGCTTAACTTCTGTAGTATTCTAACAAAGATCCAATTTGATTTTGACAGGTTAGAGCTGTAGTTTTAAAGGTGAAGTGGCAGATTTGTAGACAGTGATTCCTTGAAGAGTGATTATAGACAGTTGCTTATATAATTATTGCATTATGTGTATGTTACCAGAGTTACATGACATTAAAGTCAGTCACTAATCCTTTTTTATCATCCCCAGTAGCTAAAAATTCTGGAAAAGAGTAGAGCAATTACCATAAGAAACAGAATGAGTCTTCAAAAGAGGTCCTGATTGCTTAAGAAAATGTGGTACCATGTCTGATAAGGTTCTGCTCATGTACTTGAGGGATTCTGTCATTCCCATTTGCAGACAATTTTCTTACCTAGAGCAATTAGGGCTATTTGTTGCTTGCATGGTTCTGTGTTTTAATGCTGAGCAGCTGCTCCTGTCATTGAAGTAATGTTTTTCTCTTGGCTATTCCCAGTACCGGCCGGAACTCTCAGCTGTGCACCGAAACATTGCAGTTCTTGCTTCTCCCAGCTAAAGTGGCTCTCTTACCACATCAGGCAGAGCAGAAGGTGCTAAAAGAAAGGCTCTTGGAGGCTATGGGTGTCTCCTGTGGAAAAAGCAGCAGAGAGTTTTAACTTAGTTTTATTTTACAAAGCATAAGGATGCATAAGTGGGAGGGGAGTTGATCCAAGTGCCTAGACTTGGGACAGAAGTGGTAAGTTCCCTGAATCTCTAGAGTTTCTAAACATGTATAGTTCTTTGCAAGTGAAAGTGGGAAGGTTAAAACCATTGCATGCAGGGCATGGCACCTCCAGAACTGGATCCTTCTTGATGTGGGAGAGGCAGTGCAAACTCTGAGGGTCTGAAGCTGAATATAACTATTCGTCAGTCTTAGAACTGACATTTTAATGTGATTTGGAGTCATACAGCAGTGATTTATGTGAAAGGAGCTGTGAAATGGTGATTGCATCTCTCTAAGCATTATGAACTGCAGGGATTAAACAGAATCTCCCCCAAACACACACGTGCTCACTCTGCCCATTTTCCAGTTCACTCTGTACAAGAGAAGAATTAAATATTTAGTCACCTCCTCATCTGCAGGCAAGATTATGCTTGCTTTTAAAGAATTCTCTTTTAATTAGTGGTTCAGGTGCTGGGAAAAAAGGGCACCTATGGGTTCAAAGTTTTATCTGCAAGGCTAAGCCTTTTCTGTGCAGGCAAACCCCATCATTTGTGCAGACTATTGTTTGAACCAAGCAAGTTTCAGCCACTGTTAATTATCTTTTTTTTTTTTTTTTTTTTTTTACAGTAATTTCTCTGGTGTTTGCTCTGTGCTTAGCTAGGTAAAGCAAACATTAAATCTCAATTAAGATTGCTATACTTGTCAAGCAGAAATTCTCTGTTGTATTCTGTTCCACTGCTTTTGGGAAGGCAAAGCTGTTGTTTTGAGAGAGATGGATGCATTCTATACCTGCAAATAGTGGACAATGGGCTCTTACGGTCCCTTGAACATGGTGAAATACACTGCAACAGATGTGCTTGTGAATAAAATATTGTACTGAATTAATTGCAGGCCTGCTCAGGTTAAGTGTGTTGTGTAAAGTCAAGGCATGTCCTTAGCACAGGGAGCATGTTTTATGGGAAGTACACCCTGAGAAAGGGGGGAGAGCCAGACTCAGCCTTCTGCAGTATGGATGCAGTAACATCTGGTACTTCGGCGTGGTCACACAAACTCCACTGAGAGTGAAAAACCCGAGTGCTGGGAGGGGATCCATGTATCACACTGGAATTCATTCTTTTAAACACAGATATGGTACAATAGTGGAAAGGTAAGGCTTTTTTACAGATGAACCCCTTAATATCCATAAAAACTGGGAATTGTAGTGATCCCTCTCTTGCTAGCAAAGGCTTGCAGAGATGCCAATGCCCTCTCTTCTCATAATGGTGCCAAAGTCTTGGCTCTTATTCACCATCTGCAACTGGGACATCCAGTTTTACCAAAATGTGTGGGAATAGTGGGTGATATCTTGGTGCTTCACTTGAAACACACCCAGTGAGTATAGTTTTGTCAGGAGCCAGCCTGACAGTGGTTGTGGGGTCAGACAGTGGCTCTGTGTGTCTCTGCCTTTCATCAGTCCTGGTGCAAAACTCTGTGCCGTGTTTCCCTGGAGAATTCATGCCTCTCTGACTAGTGCTGAGAAAGTGTCACAGCTTTAATTTGCCAGGAATGAGAGCTGCCTTGCCATTTGCATTATGGAGAAGAGCCCTGGCTCATTCATATGCAGGCAGCCAAGCCCAGGCAGTTTTCAGCATCCCATGAATCACTCTGGGGGATGCCTGGACTAAAACAACATCTCTGCATTTCATGCTGAAGTTTGACCAGAAATATGTGATGTGTGTCAGACAAAGAGTAATTAAATTTGTTTTCAAATAAAAGATAAATAGACAGAAAGAAACAGGCTTCTTCACCTGGGTCTCTGAATACTTTTGGAGCACAGCTTTTGCTGTGGAACCTTAAAGAAGTAAAAAATTATATAATTTTGTCTGTTCAGTGAGCTGAATTATTCATTTGAAATGAAAATATTTTATAATCATGTTTCAGAAAATAAGTGTGATTTCTAGGCAACTGTGCCTAATAAGAACCCTGTGGTATGAAATCTAGTCTATGACTACTAAATAGTTCTCCATCTTAAAGCTGTGCTGGGCTATGTGTATTTTTAGGCATCCTAGCAATAAATATTTTATAAAGTGCTGCAGACAGTCAAGGGAGGAAATGTTCCGTTGCAGAGGAATCCAATTTCAGGTTCCCCATAAAATGATGTGGTTTATAGGGTTTGATATCAGATACAAAAACAAGGATGTTATATAAAACGTATCAGATGTTATCACTGAAGAAATCCTGCAGTGTTGTGAATAATTTGTGATCCTTCAAAGAAAACTAGAAGGGCTCTAAGCAGGCCATGTAGTGATAAATATCAATCTATATGTGTTCCTACATTGATGAAAAAAGCTATTCCTTACTTTTATCAACAACAAAGTCAGATTGGTAGTAAAAGAAGGCAAACAATCTTTATTGATACTTACACTACATGTTTAATGGAGAATAAATATTGCAAATGCCCGCTATGACTGCATATGTCATGGAGAGAAGCCTGCCATCTCCAAGTCAGTATTTGAGGATTATAATTCCCTGTTGGAGGCTTTGCTCAGGCATTTCCAGAATTCCTGCTTTGCAGCATCATGCAGTGCTGGGCACTTGCTGTATGCGCATTTTCCATGTACACAAGAACCGCCTAACGCTCAGTCTGCTCCAGTTAAGTTGATGCAGGGGGGAACAGTCTTCCTTAAGTACAAATTGGCACATACAGCTGAGATTTAGCTATTAGCATCGTTATAATGGCACATTTAGCTTTCAGGGCAGAATGAGTGTAAACACCCTGTCTGCCAGCATTTGCTGCGCCCTGTTGAGCTGTGGGAGCAGCCGCTCATGGAGGAGAGACGGCGGTAGGGGCAGTGGACTGGTGGTGTTGCGCTTCCTGCCCACTGGCAAATGGGAGCTGCTGGCTGAGTCCCCTGTCCTGCTGTAGGAAACAAAATGCTCACTCCTCCCTGATTGCCCACTTGGAGACTACCAGCCACCTCTTTCTTCGTGGTGGGTTGGTGCCTGCCTTTTGCTTGAGGTGCTTTGCATGTAAAGCCACTTTGGTGTTGCTCAATCAAAACTGAGCCATGCAGAAGGTTTTCAGAGGAAGAAGCCATTTGCTTTTTGTCCTGCTGTTTTAACTGGAAGCTGTTGCATAAAGCTACAAGTGCAGAGCTACGCACACCTGGGTGGTAATTTCTCCTGAAGAAAATCCATAACCAGAAAAGGATTTAAGACTGCAGGGAAGGCTTTCATTTCCTTTGCTTTTTCAGTGCTAAAACTCATATGAATTAGGAAAATAGCAGCCATCTAATGGAAAACCTGTATTTTCCATTGCCATCACAGAAAACAGATATTTCTGGAGTTCTTTGTTTGCTTAAAATGCTAGGATTGGAGATTTTGTGCATTTGCAAGCAAATGGTAGGATAGGAGAGAACATGACAGCAGGCTTTTGCTTTGGTCTACAGCACTACAGTTAGCTGGCATTGTGACTAATAAAGAAAATGGGAACCAAGTTCCAAGACTGCAAAAGAAGAAAGAATCACACAGTGTCAGGGTGTCCCCTGTATTATCAGGGTGGGAGTTACAGATGAGTTTTCTAGATATATTTTCCCCAGTCAGTGAAGCCTCTGGGTATAGTCCTGGTTCCAGGCGTGGTGTTTTGGTTTCTTCTGAAATTCTTTCCCAGGGAAGCTTGGTAAACAACAGGAATATTTTTGTAATTGTACCTATGTTATTAATTCCTTCTGACAGGAGGCAATTCTTCTTGATGTCCCTCTGGTTTTACCAATGTGATTGAAAAGGTTTGCCTTTGTTTCACCAATCAAACTGGTCTGTGTAAAATAGTATATAAGATAGACATATCCTGAAATAAATAGTCACTTTATAGCCTTCTGAATCTTGGAGTCTGTGCCATTTGTGGTGTAAAACAGTGACATCTGGGACTATAGTGATGCCTTAAGTTTTAGCTTTCATATTTTTCAGATTCTGTGCTGCTTTAGTATATAACTCTGAACTTCATATAAAGTGTTAGCAAGTTCTCCTCACAGTTTAGTTAGACAAAACAATCCTTTTCCAGCCCAAGAATCAAGGACACTGTTAAAGCTTCAGGCCCAAAAAAGTATAAACAACAGTGAATTGAGGAGAGCAAACTGGGAGGATGGGCCTTTATAACCTGAAGCTGTAATTGGACAACTAACTTGAATATGTAAATGGACCAAAACTTATAAAAGTGCGAAAACATTGACCCGTTGTCCATCTTGGGTGTAGCTTTGGCCAGGCTCTTGCACTGCTCAAGGTGTATTCTTTGAAGGTGTTTTTAATAAATACCTACTTTATTCCTTTAACGCTGTTTAGCCTCTGTTCTAGGTAGCCTCTCAAGACATCAGTAGGTGTCCATGTTTGTCACCCATCAAGAGAACTTTACTTTTAAACGTTAACCTAATCTTCTCTTTGTGTAATTGTAAGGTGGAGAATCAGGTAGGAAAGCTAAAGAGCAGCTCTATACACATCTGCTGGTTATTGAAATTGGTTGCCACTTGTTTTATTGTCTGGAGTTCTGAAAAAGGAAAAAAAAAAAATGCAAGGGGTTAACAGGCCAGCCTGTACGCTCTGAAAACAAAGCAGGTACTTCCAGACTGAGAATTAGCATGTGTCAAGTGTGTTTCAGAAAATGCCTTTTCTCTAGTACCTGTAAGAATACTACAGGGAGTGACTAGCCTACCACACATATTGATGGATGAGGTTAAGTATGACTTTCTTGTGTAGAAAACAGCTTGTGAATTTTATTTCCAGAAAATAAAGCTAAAGATAAATGATTGCTTTGCTCAAAAAACACTAGGACATAGGGGTTTTTCCTAGAACTGTCAGCCTCCCAAATATCTGAGTGTAATTTTCTTAAGCATATATTCCAGACCTAAATTAATTCAGCTATTGCTACGGAAGGCTGTAAAGAACAAAGGAGGGAGGCTGCAACGTTTTCAGTGTGCTGAAGCAAAATATTAAGACATGCTGAAATATGTGTATGCTAAATCGCTAGGCTGCAGATACTGGGAAGGAAATCTTAAGGAACTGCCTCACTGTGATGGAGTTTAGTTAGAGACTGTCATTTTGGTAAGCAGAACAAGGCCAACTCCTCTGTGGCCTTGTTTTATGTAGGGCAGTCAGTTTGCAGCATGATGGATCTTTCATTACCAAAGACTTCATTGTGAAATTAAGCATCATGCCCTCCTAGAACCCATCCTGTTCTGGCTGCTGAGGCAGTTTTAAAGTATAAGATCAATTAATAAAGTTAATTGGGGATTAAAGTACAGTAGGTTGAAGAAAGTGCTTGTAGCTGGCTGAGTATATGACTTGAGCACCCCAAAGAGTCTGGTCGGCAGAGGTAGTTTGTCTGTTGTCTGTGAAACTTATGTTCATAGATTGCTGTGCAAAACTGAACTGGCTTTAAACCTACACCTTTCCAGCATATGGGATGCTTTGGCTCTGAGGTTTTGATTTCAGGCCTGAAGCTGCCCATTAATATCATAAGTGTTGCACAATTCCATTTATTTTTAATGAACGTATCCAGGAAAATTTAGTTTAGCTGAGCAGTGATGTATTATTAAATGGACAAAATACATGCAAGGGTGATTCAGATAGTTCTGCTTTATCTGCTGCTGGGCTTTTGAGAATACTTGAACATTGTATTTTTATACCCTTTGTTTATGCTGAATCGTAAAATTTTGCCTCAATCTAAGTTTTCCTTCCTTTGCTTCTGAATATTAACCTGATCTTAAATAACCACTATTCAAAGCAGGCCCCATTTGAATAATATATTATGCACAATAATTTAGGAAATGTCACTGATTGCTTTTAGAGTATATTTATATGACTTCACAGAAGTCATATTCATATTCTGCCTTCACAGAAAGAGCAGTTGAAATATCTAACTGAATGCATAGATATGAAGGGTTTTTCTGAGCATGATTAAATATTAGTAACAAAACTATTCTTCCATTCCTAGTTGTTGGAAGTACATCACTGTAAGTAATTTACAAACCTTATTAGGATACAGTGAGCACCAGGCAGTTTATATTCTGGTTAAGAACATCATGCATGAACTGAGCAGTAGGTTTGAGAGCTAAGCTGCCAGTGATGCACGTTCCCACAAATAATTGCTATAGCAACAGTGTCATAATGTCTGAGATCTGCCTCCCTTAGGTTTGCACATGAAATTTTCTTTATGGTGAAACAAAATGCATTCTCTAGTTGCCAATATGCTGTAATGGTGAGGCTATTGTGTCACCCTAGTTTTGAGGACTTTTTCTAAGCCTTCTAATTTGTCTTTCATATTGGAGTCAGAATTTCTACTTTCCCACACTTTTACTATAAACAATAGCTTTGTTTTCCTAACTGTCCTTCATTGTTTACATATTTTTAGGTAGGAGGAGAAAGTTGATTGACAGTTGTCTTGACCAATGTGGTTTGGGAGGTGGGATTTCATCCTCCAATCCACAGGCACTTTTGGAAATGTATAAAATTGAGTTTTATAAATAAACTCGGGCCTTTTCTGCTTTGCTCATCACTGTGTCCTCTTGAAGTTCATTTGTGTCGTGTTGCAGCACTATTGATGGCTTTTGCCTTTTTATTTTTTTTTCTTCAGGTAATTAAATTTCAAATGTTGAGGAGCATAATGGAACATTTGGGGAAATTGTTTGCTGTCATAACGTCCATTCATCATGAAATTCAGCATTATGTGGCTCCTTCCATACAATTAATCTCTGCAAATTGGTGTGATCAGGTGAAGAAATTTGCTGTGGGAGGTCTCACTTAACTTGTGGAATTTTTTCTTTTCTTCACCTGAGTGCTTGGATGCTACACTAATGTTATGTAAAAATCAATCAAAATAAGGTTCCAGTGTTATTATTGCTTTCATTTCAAATTGCTGCACATTGTGATACAGGTTGTGTTCCTGCATATTAGGAAATCTTTGACTTACAGCACTGAAAACTGTGTAGTGTACACACTAGCATCCTTCAGGGATCCTAGTAATACAACTTGCATTTTTGCAATGGTTTTTGGCCAGATTCTGGATCCCAATTACTGCTTTGGGGTGCAGGATAAAACTAGCAAGGATGCCTCAAATGGCAAAGGCTGCACAGCAGAGTAGCCAAGAAGTACTTGCCTGTTTGGTGTCATAGTGAAAAATGTTCGTATATGTCTGAAGACTACTTTTTTGATAGCTGATCGAGGAGGAGAGGGGTGCTGCTTTGCAGGCAGCTCCTGTTCTCTTCTCCTTTCCAAGCAGCTCAAAATCAGTTCTTCGGTATTGAAGCTTATTACAGATAATACAGTTCATAATAATGGGCAACATTAAGTGAAGTGTGTTACTCCATAATCATTATGATGATCAGAAAGCAACAGATGAAATAATTCCAGCCAGACTCTTGGAGTGGTGCAGTGAAGTCTGAGAACAGTGACTACAAAAGGGAGAGCATGGATGGCAACAGAGGACTTCGATCATCCGAGCAGGCTAATTAGAAATCTTTCAGCAGGGAGACAAAGGTGAGCAGAGGTTATAAAAAATAGATTTTGCAGAGATATTAGGGAGAAGAGAGAGGTCCCATGCTCCAAAGGACAGACCTCAGGAGAACAGGAGGGGAGGAGGAGGTTAAGTCCCTTGCATGAGACCATAGAATACTAAAGGCAGGAGAAATCAGTAACAGGCAATGTGTGAAGGTAGTTTTATAGCTCTGTTCAGTTCTAAGGAATCTGGGGAATCTAGGATGTCTAGGGAGTCTAGTGACTGCATGTTTTTGTAAAGATGTTTTAAAAAAGGAGAAAAAAAGTAAGAAAACCTTTGGGTACTAAGTTGGTATGCTGTGATGCTGAAAGGAGACGGTATTGAAGTTTCCTTAGACTCGTAAAAACTTAAGCGACTTGAGGGTAGACTTGGATGTGACCCTTTGACTGCTGTCCAACAGGAGGAATTGACAGTGCACACTGACAGTGACAAACTGCCTGGGTGCCTCGTGGTGAGGCAGTGGGAGAAGGACTGCAATAGTCTGATTGAATTCAGATTTTCTCACATGTTCATCTGCATTGTTTTGGTTGCACAGTTTGCTCTCCTGACACCGTACATGGCTGTTAGAGGCAACAGAGCTAAATCTGAAGAGCTGCAGTGTAATGGAGTTTGCAGTCAGACAAAGCAAGATGTGAGTGTGACAGCTTGTTCCCGTGAAGGGTCTGACACATCCCGCTGCTGCCATTACACAGGGATAGATGAACCCATGCAGCTCCACCTCCTCCTATGCATGCACAAAGCAAACCCAGGGGCTGGCTGGAGGTGCCTACCCTGCCCTCCAAAGCTATGCACAAAACATTTGGTCTTTTCCCAGCAAAATGTATGCACCTGGGAGTTATACCAGTTTTAATTAACTTCATTTATATCACAGTAACATTCCCATATAGACAAGAATGACAGACTCAGGGAGTTTAATTATAGCCTTTCCTGACATAGCATGCCTATTTAGGGAGTCAGCAGAATGTTTTAGTTGCACCAGCAAGAACTTTTAGACACCCATCAGAGTTTGAGCCTGCCTCTTATGAAATCCTTTTTACTTTTAAAAAGGAATCTTACTCTATCTTGCTGTTTGCACTCCAATCAAATGAAATTTCTGTGCTTTTGTATTTGTATTTCCGTTGCTGTATTTCAACAGTTACGAGGTTTTATGAAAAGAAATTTTAACAGATAACTGATATGTTCCTGCCAGGAAATGGAAAGACCTTGTGAAAATACGGTGTGATACTGAATAACTGGGGTATGCATAGATGGTTAATTTCTCATTTTGCATCCTATTTTAAATTCTCTGCCATATTCCTAACTATTGCTCATAATGTAATAATGAAGGTCAAGAATCCAGATTTTATGTGGCTTAATAATTTTAACTTATATTTATTTTGGATTACCTCATGGCAAAATTTTCTTTGCAGTATGACTCAGAGGCCTACCATGCTGCAGTAAGAACAGCGATTAGTACGTAGCCTTAGGCATACTCAAGTTTAAGATAATTCCCTATGGGTTTGGGCTCAGTTTTAAACAATATCACAAGAAAATATAGGCCAGATGCACAACTGAAGTGTGAACATTTTGTTTCTCTGGAACTGTGTGGCTTTACACCAGCTGACATTCAAATATGTTGTTATTAATCTGTACCCGCATTTTATTTAAGATGGCATCAGATTGTGCAGTCGCAAGCCACGTGAATTAAAGCTTCAAGTCAGACTTGAGTTCTGGCATCCCCTAATTATTGGGTATTCATTCCCTTTCACGCTTGAAATTTTCTGAATCAAATGTTTTGTATCATGGTTTTCCGAGTTCCTTTCAAAACAAACATCAGAAACCTGTTCCACTATGCACCATGGAACCGACCCCCTGAAATGGACTGCTGAATCCTGTGGATTCACCTGGCAGATCTCTGCCTTACACTTATGTCTCTTAAATGATGGATCCCAGTGGGCCAGACATCTGCTGGAAAATTGAAGTCTTTGCTAGAGGGATTAGAAGATTATGATTGACAGTGAAAGGAAAGCTGAAATCTTGATGCCAGTTCCAATGGCTACAAATCTTTAATTTTTTCCAATCTGTAATAATTCCAATGACTGGTCCAGCATCCTTTGTCCTTATCCCAAACTTCCCCATGCCCCCAGTTCTCCATGGCTCTCCATGTGCCACTTTGCTGATTTACTGTAGCTCTTTTTCCCCTCATCCTCTCTTCCCTTTGTAATGGTCTGTGTCCCCCCAGACTCAGAGCAAGCTCAGCGTTTCATTTGTCTTTGCAAATCCTCCAACATCTTATCTCAGTTACTTTTAATGCATTCCTGGCCCTTTAATTCAGTACCCCATCTTACCATTGTTCTGAGCCTGATTTTTCTCTCCTTCCTACCCAAGTCTGCCCTATTCCTCCACATCACCCAAATGCCTTTGGCAACAGTATGGACAGCAGAGGAGAATTTGTCTTTCAGGCCTCAGTTCCTTTCTTTGGTATTGGAAAACCACTACCTACCCTTTAAAGCAAGATCATATTTTTATGGTCCCAAACCCAAATACCTCCTGTGTGAGACACAGTTTTTCTTCATCTGCGTAGATTTTCATACATACAATGAAAAAAGGAGGTTCCTGGTCAACAATGTGGTTATAAATAACATCTGCTTGTAAATAATATCACAGCAATCACCTGGAGCATCTCCCACCTGTGCAAAGCCTGCTGCTTGCCTGAAGCATGTTTCTCACCTGAATTTTGACTGCTCTTATGAAATAAAAGCATCATTAACAAACCCAAACACCTCGATGACAGACATACACTTTCAGAAACTGTGTAATTAATAGTATCTCTGAAACAGTGGCTTTAATGAAACTTATTTTCATTGAAAGGCAATTAGGCATTGTCTTTTTCCAGTGCATGTGTAGCTAACTAACTCTTGTTAGTATTACCAAATTGTACTTGCAGAATGCAGCTCCTCTGTAGAACATTTCGCATCCTTGCAGAACTAGTAGGTTATTTCCTCAGTATTTTCCCTGGTCCTGCCATTGTTGTTTGAGTTTTTTAATTAAAACATTAAGACAGGAAATGTGGGAATTTTTTAGTAGTAAAACTGATTGCTTTATATTTGAAAAGGCCGTGCTTCAAAGCCAGGATTGTGGGAAAACAGCTTCAGTTTTGCTTTCCCTGCTTTGGGTAACCCTGTGATAACCATGATACTGGGGGATAAAATGTGACAAAGGGTCTAATATCTGGGGGGGAACAGTGTGCCCTCCTCGAGCCTCAAAAAGTTTAACTTTTATTCTTTACTGTAAGACTTGAGGAAGTAAGGTGTTGGCAGTGGGACTAGTGCTCGTTTTTATTCAAGAGAGAAAACCTGTGCTTGAGAGAGGGCTACTAGCAGATGCTTACCTATCTGACTGACTCAAAATTATTTGCCTTGAGCCAAGGACATGCTCAAATGAACTTGAGAACATGGTATGGTCAGTGTTAAATAGAAGATCCCATGAATAGAGATTCCTTTATTGTGTCAGACACTTGTCTCTGGAGCAAGATGGCAAAAAGCAGTCTAATAGTTTAAGCTATATTTCTTCTAAAATTAATATTTTGTTCGCTGTATTTAAAAACAACATAAGAAAGCTTTTTCCACCCTGAAAACATGCTAAGTGGGAACAGAGACTCCCTGTGAGTTACAGGAAGCATTCCTTCTGAAGGGCTTTCCTTGCCTTCCACTCTTTTGAGACCCATAAAAATATTTGCATGGATATCAGTAGACCAAGATGTTTTTGTGTGACACAATTTAATAGGCAGGGATACTCATAGTAAGTAAAACTGGCAGTACTGAAATTGTATAAAAAGTTGGAAGTGTAGTTCATAGTTTGCACCTTTCTAGCTTTGCTGTATTTTCATAACTAAATCAGTCACAGAATCACAGAGTACCAGGTTGAAAGGGACTTCAAGGATCCACAGCCTAGCCAAGTCTTAAAAGTGTCCAATATTGATTCCAGTCATTTCTCTAATGTTATTAAGTTTTGCTAAGAATGGTCTTAAAACATGTGATTAAATTGCAAAAAAACCAAAACCCCACAACAACAACAAAAAAGGCTATGCTAGCAGCTCAATAATCAATTAAAAGCAACCTCACTCCCCTGACAAAAACACAAATTGTCAGTTTTGAAGGCTTTAATAATGCTATGCTTGAGTTTTCTGAGATAAATACAAATGCAGCAAGACTCATATTCCAAAAAATTGGCAATCTTTGTACATGTGATTGGTAATAGAGGAATATAAATTAAAAGATTTCCTATCACTGTTGTAATGTTGCCGTTTAATAAGCAGTCTCTCCCTGAGTTAATACGAAAAAGTCTCCACTGCATTTTGCGAGTTCAGAATTAATGGAGACCAAAATGTTTACTTCAGCAAAAGAGATGGCTAAAAATAAAATAATACCAGAAAATAAAAGCATAATCCCCAGAAACATTTCCCTTGTACTTAGAGTCAAAATAATTTTCTCGCCTAGGAGAAAATAATAGGATTGGATTTCATCAACCACATTCTATTCCATATATTTTAGGCTCAGTGCAAATGTAAAAACAAAGCAAAAATCAAACTGCGTTTTGTTGTTTTGCTCTGGAATGAGCTATGGTGTTTATGGGAGAGGAATATGGATGTTCTTGAAAGGATCTTGGAAAGAAAGCACAAGAGACTTTTAAAGAGTTCACAGATTATCTGTCCCTTGTTTTCAACCCGTTTTCTGGGGGAAATAAGTACGAAACAGGTAAGTTGAAAAGTAGAACTGCTTCTTCTGATCAGTATGATCCATGGCAGAACTATTTGTAATCACAGAATGAAAATTAGCCAACAAAATTATTTCTGGAAACAGAAATGTTACACCACTGTGAATCTAAAAGTAAGATTAGAAAGGAATAAGGCAGTGACTCATTCGTTCTTTATCAAAGCAGCCATCACTGCTTTCACAAATGGCACAGTATAAATAATAGGCATTATGCAATTAGGTGGCTGTGGTTTTGGTAACTGGCATGTTGCCAGTTTATCCCATTTTTGAGTGATAAAGTCCAGTTTTATGCCACATCTCTTTATCTGTGTTTTTTTTCTCCAGCATGTGGTAAAAACTAGTGTTGGGCTAGTTGTGCCTGCACTTTCATGTGGATTGCTCTGGGTCAGACCAAGCTGAGGCATCTGGGTCAGACCACGCTGAGGCATTTGGGTCAAACCAAGCCGAGGGCTCAGCCAGCAGTTCCCAAGGGCACGAAGAGGGTCCTGAGAGCAGGGAGTGAGCTCCTGTTTCCATCAGCCTCACTGCAGAAGGGAGGGAGGGAGAGGGCAAGATGGAGCAAAGGGAACAGTGAACACGATAGAGAGCTCATACCTTGCTCATTCCCAGCCAGCCATCCCCAGTATTCGCAGTAGGAGAGATAAAAGCAGTTTTGTCTTTTTACTGTACCTATAGTTCTGAATCAGTGAAGCAAGAGAGTGTCATACTGGTTTTTTGGAAAGGAAATCAAACCCTGGTCAGTTCATCTGGCACTGCAAAACAAATTTGGGTCTTAATCAATGCAAAGATAATCATGATGCTGACATGACTCCTCATGCTCAGGGGTTTATGACATGAGTTGGCCTTGATGTGAAGGGTGTGGAAGATAGACAATTCACTCTTGATTGCAACCAGCACTGCTTTGAAACATTAGTCCAACATTCATGGTAAACATCAGTTGTTCCTTGATGCAAATATCAAATTACTTCAAAAAATAAACCTTCTTCTCCCAGTCTTGTTACTCTGTCACTATGTCATTGCTGCTTGCTCTGCTTCCAAGAGCCACAGCCAGTAGGGGATCAGCTTGTTTCAAAAAGAGAAGTCCAAAGTAACCTCTGCTGTTTTATAATCAATGTTCTGTTATATATCTCCTTGCAAAGCCTTTAAATATGGAAAAGTGGCCAGTGAAAAATGTATTAATGGAGATGCATGTATTTTCATTTATTACCCAGCTGGGAGACAAACATGGAGGAAAAACAGAGGGATTGTTTTCCAGACAGCAATTCCAAAAAATTTCGAAAGGGGACAAAAAATGTGATATTTTAAGATAATATAGAAATTGCTTTTGGTCTACATCTGTGAAGCTAACAAATATTAGGAGGTAAGGAACATGACCTGATGGGAAAATTTTTGGATTATTTTCTTATTTTTAATTAGTAATACTTTAATTTTTAAAGATTACTGCAGAGTGCTGTCTGGCTATCTGTCCAGGTAAAACGTTGTAGTTTTGCCAGCATGTGGATTTTCTCAGCTCTGCTTCTTTACAGATGAGATGAGTGACTCTAAGACTTTGAGCAAAGCAATTAACTTCAAATTCAGAGCTTAAAGTCACACAGTTTTGTTGACATAATTTTACTATTAATCCATTTCTCAAATATATTCCTGCTGTTTGTGGCAATTTTGCCCATGAAAATTTAGATGTTTGGGTGGAGGAGGGTGGCTGGAGAAATAATACAAAAATTTGTCAGCATGGAATGAATACCATTTTAAACATTTTAAGGTTATTGTGTGGAAAGATAAACTGTCTGTATGCAGAGAGGTGGAGGCTAGAATTGAGGTAACTGTTTTGCTGCATGGAGCAGATGTGTTTTGAGGGATTTGCTGCTGGGATTTGAGGACAGAGGCAGAAGGGGCCCTGCAGGGCATCTGAGGCAATGTCTTGAGCTTTTCACCTACACCTCTGAGTTTAATTTCTACAACACTCATTCCACCTACTGAAAGGCCCTATTGCATTTGGTTGCTATATCCTCGAGCTTTCTTTTTCTTTTTTGTTTCTCTGAGAAGAACTTTTTAATCAAGGCCTTTGCTTTCTCTCAGCATCAAACAGTGACAATTCAAGAAATAACATGGTAGTATTAATTAGATCAGAGCCAGTTTTGAGAAAGTGTTTCAATTTTCAGTTAATGTATTTTCACATTAACACGTCAGCAGTTAGGAAAAGATTTAGTAAATAATGTGCATATGCTTGAAATATTAGCATTTTAATGCCCATGTCCAGAAGTAATGTTTTTCAGTATCATAGTGCTGAGAAAATACTTTTTGGATGGGGGTGGACAACCAGTAACTGATGCACATGTATTTGCTTGATCTATAGCCGGTTAAATACAACGTTTGAGACAGTTGTCTTAACAGCAAGTCATGTAGAGCTGATATTACATTACATCACTATTGCCTCTTTCCCAGCAAACTGCCTCATGCAGTTGGAGGTTATTAATGCCAGATGAAGAGTACACCTGATTAATGTGAATATTCAAGTTTCTTTCCACAACTGTCTCAATAACCAGTCACGAAGATCTGCTTCATACACCAAGAATTAAAATCAAATTATGTAGTCTTGACTAGAAAGTTGTGCAGTTAATCCTGTCCTGAAAAATGAAATCTGGGTTTTTCCACATGAAGTCTTTTGTGATGTTTCATATCCTGTTGGTTTCTGCCAGCACTCCATTGATTTAGGCTACTTTATTCCTCCATTTAAAGGGAAAAAAGGGAGGAAAAGGAATATATGCAAGGTATTAATTTTTGGAAAAGTCTCTCTTTGCCTCAGAAATTAATGTGTCCAGTACAAAAGTACAAAAGCTCCTTTATGTAGATGTTGCAGGAACCATATTTTTCAAGGAAAGTTTGCTACAGCTAATGAGGAAGACAGTAGTGTTTATCTGTTGGGTTTTCAAAACCTTTGTTTATACCGTGGCTGTAGCTATGTAGGCTTCTGCTAAATTGAAGCAGACCTTTATGTTTAAAAATCACTTGTAGCTGATTCTCTCTGAACTAAATTGCAATTATTTGAATAAGCTTTGTTTTCAGGAGGAAAAATGAAGCAAGCAGAGCTAATCATTAAACATTACAGAAAAGGGGAAAAGGAGGTTTAATTTCCTTGTCCTACATCTGAAAGTATGTTTTCAGACAGTCATTTGCTAACAGTCATTGGATTCTTACCTGTTAATCTTCACATAATTGTGTCTCTTGGTAGAGACAATCTGCCTTGTACCCTGGCCCTCCCCGTTTGCCAGCCTTGTCTCCCTTGCTCCCATGACCTCACCAATGATTTTTCACTTCCTTTGTAACTTGCCCTCCCAATACAACCATGCCCCACCTTCCACACCTTGACCATGCCCTTGATCCTAACCATGGGTGCTGCCTGCCTCTCTCTGTGCCACCCTGCCTGTCTTCATCTCTTTGCTCACTAGACAGTTCCAAAAACGTGGAGTTTCCTCAGAGAGGCTTTGCAGCCTTGGCAATGCTTGCCAGGCACCATCTGTTCCCAGCATCTCCTTGACTAGTCACAGGCTCCTGCCTGGCTTTCCTGTGCCTGCTTTCTTTCTGACCTTCCTTCCTGCTCTATGGGAGCATAATTTTGGGAAATGTGCTAGATCAGAGCCTGCGTAACTGCCAGCGTCTCTCAGTGGCATCCTCACCTGACCCTTCTCATCCTCAACTCCCTCTCCCACTCCTTTGTTGTCCAAAATCAAACTGAAAGCTCCTCAGAGCAGAACCTTTGCCTTCCAGCTGCCTTTAGCACCAGGAGCAACAACATTGGGCTCTGGTGTCATTCAGCACCAGAGCTGTACAAATAAATAAGAGTAATTCTGAATTACACAGTTGAAGTTCTCATCTAAATAATTTAAAGAGTAGGAGTTGTGCTGGTTATAATTCATATAATAATTTAGGACTGCTAGTTTTTAGCTATTGTGTAATTTGGATTTGCTTGCAGTTCTCATTGGATAAAGTATATTATTGAACAAGACAGGAATAAATTATATTCAGAGTAGCTGTGGGGCGCTATGATTTAAAGGAGAGCTTGTGCAATACTACAGTAGAAAATATGCAGGATCCATTAGATTGTTAATGAATGCACAGCTCAGATTGGTGATTTAATTTTTAGGTCATATTTCTCTCGTACCCTCAGGTATAGTAGACTTCATACATAAAAACGAAACAAGGTGGTGTGTATTTAATCTCAGTCATGCAAAAAAAGAATAATAATAAAAAGTTATTTTCCTCTGTTGTTTATTCATTTGCAATTTCTTTTAATGACATAGCATTCAAAGACACTGTTAGAAGGGCACAGCCATATTTTCTGGTACTAGTTTGGAAGCAGATTAAACCTTTGAGGTAGCTTGATATTTATCCATAGCTACAGACTGTCACTGTATTTAAGCCACGACTACAGCATCATTTTTTCATCTGGCCAGGAACTTCCTTGAAATAGTCACCATTTCCTTCCTCAGGCAAGGTGGCAGATTGGTGATATTTTAAACTGTCTCTTGGCTGAGAGACAAATCCCAATTTCTTTATTTTTGCAAGCAGACATAGCTGATGTAAGCAAGACCTATTCCTGCAGGGGCCACACGTCTGAATAGTTGTCAGAACCAACATTCTGCAATGACTTCGAGTTTTAGTAAATGTGGGAAATTTTTTTTGCTCCATTTTTTTATTGTCGTGTTAATTGTAAGATTTTTTGACATGTATACAGATGTCCAACATTTTTTGAGAATCCACATTTTACAGTGGACTGCATTTTAACTTGTACAGTCATTGCTGCAAATTGAATCTGAAAATACACAAAGAAAAGAAGATGCAATTAAAAGAAATTCTGTCTGTCCTTTTATACTGTACACCTGCTATTTTAATTTTTTTTATCTCTTACAACTGGAATATCACCTCTTAAATGAATTTGAACAACTCACCCCAGAGACATTCTAATCCAATTGTGTATGATGATGATACCAGTTGGATGTTATCCTATTAGGCACTCACTGTAAATAAGGGATTTTCCGCTGACTTTTAAATCCTTGATTAATGAGAATGCTTGAAGCAGTGTCCTGTAAATTAGCCACAGTGCTAGCAACAATGGCAATTCACTTAGGAGAACTGATTTGTTTTAAATCTGCCATCCAAATTAAAAAGCATGAGGAAAAGATAATGTCAAGTAAGTAAAACACATTACTCTGTCTTGATTATTGATCTGCACCCCGTGGCTGTCTGACAGCCTTAGGTCTAAATTCTCCTCTCTCTTCAGGTAAATTCCCATCAGTCAGAACTCTTCTGGAGAAAGAACTCCAGAAAGTAACTGGCCCACAGTAGTTAATTTATGTATTCTTTATATTCTCTAGTGTATTAGCTAATTCTGAATGCCGTTTTGAATTCTGTCAGGCAGACCAATAGCTTTCATTTGTAGTTTGGTCACTGCCATCTCACCTGCCTTTCACAGCTCCTTTGCCCTTTTTTCTGATAAAAATATTTATGAGTAGCACCAAAGGGGTATTTGGGTTTGGGGAAAGGGGAGAATGGGGGCAGGCTGTGACACATCTTTTAATTGATAATTAAACTCAAATTCTTCCTCACTTATTTTTCTGAAGAAAAACACTTTTCACATCCTCTTATCCCTTTGCTTCTTATTCAGCTACTGATGCTTGATTTATTGCTTGCAATAAAATTAGTTTTGTACCAAGTATTGACTTTGAAACACACATTCCTTCCTTTAATATGCTGAGGTCTTTCTCAGCTTTCTATATTAGCATTTATTTAAGGTATTATTCATTTCTGTACCCATAATATGCAAGCATTTTTATCATTTAAAAGCAACCCTTTCTTCTTGTAGAAGTATGAATACTTGTTCTATAGATTGGAATTAATGTCACTTTATAAAGACAGTTTTGACACTCTCTCATGAGTAGCTGAGCAAAGTATTTCTCAGACATTAAGATACTTAAAGTGTACTATTTTTCTGGTGATTTTGAATTACCAGAATTTTGAATATACCGCAAATTGTACAAAAAAGTAGAGTTACCTAAAGTCTTACCATGCTGTCCTATATCAAGAGTAATCAGAGACATTGCAATAATCCCATAAATCTGTCTGATCATTTCTTCTCGGGTCACTCAAGTTGCAAGGGTGACTTATCGGTGCATGTGCCAAAGCACCCCTAATAAAAATTCCAGTTAGACCTGTAGGTCTGAGACCATTTCTTGCTGTGACTATTGGGTATGCGTGTGATTCTCTGTGTTTAATGGTATTTGTGTAGAGTTCCTCAGTGATCCATTGATAAACATTCAGAATCCTGGCTACAGGTCATTAAAGTATTGTCTTGTCCAGTGTTGTGGGCAAAAGGAAAAATTTGACACTCTGGCTTCTCTGACCAAATTGAAATGTTTTGGGAGATGTGTGATACTTTATGTACTTGCTATTATGTTTTTATACTTAATGGTTGTGGGGTTTACAGTACAGAGATATTTTCTTATAGGCAGGCTTTGTTGATTAGTTGGTTATTTTTTCTTTATATTAAAAAATAAGGTAATTTTCCTCAAAGAGTCTAAGATACTGGTTTTCAAGATTAAATGGTTGTCATCTGGGGAAAAGAAATGGACATTGGAAATTCTAGAGGATGTTTGTAGCTGGCTTTTGTTCCAATTTTGGTTTTCTACGTGGTAGAAATAAAGGACAACTAAAAAGCTTTTCTTGGGTGTTTTTTAGGTTTTGCAAATCTGCCAACTAAATTTGGCAGTATTTCAGGTTTACAGTTGTTTTCTCTAGCTACAAATTTTCTCAGCTATAAGGAAAGATAATTTTTGTGATTATATCATCCAAATATAACTGGTGTCTATAGCCTTTCTGATTACCTTCACCAAGTTACTTCATTCTGTTATGCCTCATTCTTTTACCCCTAAAATATTATTATTATTATGGGCTTTTCTTTGTTATGCCTCACATATTAATGAATGTATTCCTGTATCACTTTCCTATTTCAGAGAAGTGCTGAAAGCTTATATTCTCAAAGCATGACAAAGTAAAGCCTATTACTGTAATATGCTTCACTTTAAAACTCTGGTTAGAATAATAAAGATAAACAACATTGGTTAGCCTTTGACTCTTCTGCATAGATATAAAATTTTTGCATCTTCAGACTTAAACTAATGGAGGAAAACTTTCATGCATTTCATGGCCCTCCTCTATACCCATGATGATAAAGAAAATTTTACATTCACTGAAATGGGTTGTTGGCATATTTGTCATTCAGTAATAGAAGAATGGCTTTTTGCCTGCTATGTCCTTAGTCTCTTGTTTGAATATGATGTAGTATTCTATTCTCTCCATGTATGTCCTTTGGTGAGGTGAACAGAAGTTTGAAATGGACAGTTATGAAACACCTTGCCCATGGGAAAAGCATCTTCCTAACCTCTTTAGTAATTTCTTGAGAAATGACCAGGTGCATGACAATTTATATTTCCCTGCTGTTATTTCCCTGAATTACTGTAGACATTCTTATTAAATTTATAAATGACTACTGTCAGAGATGGCTTGAAAAGATACTAATTTTTTCATGTTGACTGATTGATTGCCTCAGTGTTTCATTGAATATCTCCTTGTTCTTGCACTGTAAGAAGCAGTACATAGGAATTCCCCAGTTCTTTTTTGAACTTTATGATGTGTTATACCATCTATCCCTTGGTTTGTCTTATTTGTCTTGATTTATATGATTTCTTTATACAAAAAATTGTCCAAATGCATTTTGGCCCTGGGACCTAAACATAGTACTCACACAATACTTCACTTATTTAAGAAAATAAGATGTTTTCACTTATTTAAGAAAAAAAAATAATTTCTAGCATATACACATTTATTATTCTTTTCTTTCCTTGACTTTTCTTTTCATTAGTTTTCAGCTCAGTGAGAGACATGTTTGCTTCTTTTCCTTTTTTTTTTTGGCTCTACATCTGAGAAAGCAAGTGCAGTTAATGGAGAAAACATCAATAAACTTATAATAGTTTTAACATCTGCACTGCAGGCAGTTCATTATTTTGACTTGTTTTTTAATGTCTTCAGTGTTCTCAGTAATATCATACTAGAGATACTTGAGATAAAGAGGGAAGACCATCAGCCTCAATATAAATATTCTGTCCTTCTATTTTCTGTACTTATTATGAAATAAATAAATAAATAAATAAATAAATAAATAAAAATGTGTAAGTGCCCACACTGGATATCTAACGCAGTTCTAAATCCTGACAAGTGCAACTTGAGAAGCAAAGTCCCATTAATACAGAGTTGGAGAGTGTCACTGCACCATTACACTTTAAATCTGGAATGCTCTGGGCCTTGCATAAATTTAAAAAAAGAAAAAATACTGGTGAGAATCTTGCAACATGTTCAGTCAATTCAAGTGCATCTATTTGACTCTTATTTTCTTTTCAGACTACAGATGACATCCTGGTGGCCTCGGCTGAATGTCCTAGCGATGACGAGGACATCGATCCCTGTGAGCCGAGCTCAGGTGGGTTAGGTTAGTCAACTTTTTTATTACTTTCTTTTCTTTCATATTTGCATGCTCCAGTCCCCCAGAGTCCCAGCTAGCAGGACAGTCCTTTCACACATTGCAAGGAGAGGTTGAATTCGGCCCTTTCTATATGTGGTGGTGTTAGCAGAGAGGAAGAATCTGCTCCAAGACATCAGATGGGAACACATGTTATGATCTGAGCAAAGTTACGGCTTGGCTGAGGACCTGAGGATAGACTAGGAAGGGCATTCTAGGGCCCCTGCAACTGTGGTGTGATAAAGAAGGTACAGCTTCGTTTAGAAGGAAGGTGTTGCTATTGTTTGTGGCTTAAGCATTGCCACTAATAAGATAAAAGTATCATATTGAAAGTGTCATGTTATATCATAGAATCATAGAATGGCCTGAGTTGGAAGGGACCTTAAAGACCATCTTGTTCCAATCTCCCTGATGTGGTCAGGGACAGTTTTCACTAGACCAGGTTGCTCAAAACTCCATCCAACCTGGCCTTAAACACTTTCAGGGGTGAGGCATCCAGAGCTTCTCTGGGCAGTCACTGCCTCACCACCCTCAGAGGGAAGAATTTCTTCCTAATATCTAATCATAACCTAGTGGCTTTCAGTTTGAATCCATTTCCCCTTGTCCTTCACTACAGCTCTTGTAAAAAGTCCCTCTCTGTTTTTTCATATAGGCTGCCTTCATGCACTGGAAGGTAGAGTTGATTTCATTTTTAATTACTGTTAGTGGTATCAAATTTTGTATAGATAGATAAAACATGAAGACATAGAATACAACAGTCTCAAATTTCAATTTTTTTTTTCCCAAGCCAAGCCTATTCAGAGTANACATCTGAGAAAGCAAGTGCAGTTAATGGAGAAAACATCAATAAACTTATAATAGTTTTAACATCTGCACTGCAGGCAGTTCATTATTTTGACTTGTTTTTTAATGTCTTCAGTGTTCTCAGTAATATCATACTAGAGATACTTGAGATAAAGAGGGAAGACCATCAGCCTCAATATAAATATTCTGTCCTTCTATTTTCTGTACTTATTATGAAATAAATAAATAAATAAATAAATAAATAAATAAAAATGTGTAAGTGCCCACACTGGATATCTAACGCAGTTCTAAATCCTGACAAGTGCAACTTGAGAAGCAAAGTCCCATTAATACAGAGTTGGAGAGTGTCACTGCACCATTACACTTTAAATCTGGAATGCTCTGGGCCTTGCATAAATTTAAAAAAAGAAAAAATACTGGTGAGAATCTTGCAACATGTTCAGTCAATTCAAGTGCATCTATTTGACTCTTATTTTCTTTTCAGACTACAGATGACATCCTGGTGGCCTCGGCTGAATGTCCTAGCGATGACGAGGACATCGATCCCTGTGAGCCGAGCTCAGGTGGGTTAGGTTAGTCAACTTTTTTATTACTTTCTTTTCTTTCATATTTGCATGCTCCAGTCCCCCAGAGTCCCAGCTAGCAGGACAGTCCTTTCACACATTGCAAGGAGAGGTTGAATTCGGCCCTTTCTATATGTGGTGGTGTTAGCAGAGAGGAAGAATCTGCTCCAAGACATCAGATGGGAACACATGTTATGATCTGAGCAAAGTTACGGCTTGGCTGAGGACCTGAGGATAGACTAGGAAGGGCATTCTAGGGCCCCTGCAACTGTGGTGTGATAAAGAAGGTACAGCTTCGTTTAGAAGGAAGGTGTTGCTATTGTTTGTGGCTTAAGCATTGCCACTAATAAGATAAAAGTATCATATTGAAAGTGTCATGTTATATCATAGAATCATAGAATGGCCTGAGTTGGAAGGGACCTTAAAGACCATCTTGTTCCAATCTCCCTGATGTGGTCAGGGACAGTTTTCACTAGACCAGGTTGCTCAAAACTCCATCCAACCTGGCCTTAAACACTTTCAGGGGTGAGGCATCCAGAGCTTCTCTGGGCAGTCACTGCCTCACCACCCTCAGAGGGAAGAATTTCTTCCTAATATCTAATCATAACCTAGTGGCTTTCAGTTTGAATCCATTTCCCCTTGTCCTTCACTACAGCTCTTGTAAAAAGTCCCTCTCTGTTTTTTCATATAGGCTGCCTTCATGCACTGGAAGGTAGAGTTGATTTCATTTTTAATTACTGTTAGTGGTATCAAATTTTGTATAGATAGATAAAACATGAAGACATAGAATACAACAGTCTCAAATTTCAATTTTTTTTTTCCCAAGCCAAGCCTATTCAGAGTATATGTTTTAATTTTAACCAGAAACAAGATATTTTGGAATTCTAGTATTTTCCATGAAAGAAAAACGTGGTAGTATTTTGGCCATGTCTTTCCTACTCCACTGAATAGTGGAGATTTGGTAATAACTCTTCTCTGTAAAATAATGGAAAGATTTGGGCTGGAAGAGGCCTTTAATTATATCTAGTCTCAAACCCCTGCCATGGGCAGAGACACCTTCCTCTAGACCTAGTTGCTCAGAACCCCATTCAGCCTGGCCTGGACCACTTCAGGGGGTGGAACATCCACAACTTCTGTGGGCAATATCTTCTGAAGTTCAATTATACTCAATTATGTTTAGTTAAATACTACATGCCATCTCTAAAAATCCCAAAGTTTATCATTGAAGTGAAAGGGCTGCAAAACTTACTATCAGTCTGAAAAAATGTGTTACTCTATATCCTTTAAAATAACTCTAGATAGTCCAATGAATTATTCCTGCATCCTTGTTGGTTTTGTTTAGGTTTTATATTTCCTCATGGTACCATATAGATATATCATATAGTTTTCCTTAGAATTTTCCCTTGAATTCTGTGGTGTTTGGTAGCACGCCCACTGCTAGTTGTCTGAGGTAATTTGGTAATTTTTGGTACTTGCTACTTCACTTAATAGTAAAAAACATTAAGATCTATTTGTTTTGCAGAACCATATTTAGCTTGAGTAGAAACCAATTTAATTTGAGATTAATGTATTAATGCAAATAGCAATGAAGAGCCATCTTAGTATGACGCCAAAATCTGGGGCAGGAGAAACATCTACATAGCCCTAAGACAAATGAAATTTTTCTTCATATGCAAATGTATGGTTCATATTTTAAGTCACAGAGCTTAATACCCACATGCAAGAATTATTTACTTAAACTGAAGTAAAGGCAAAGACATTTATGACTTGTCTCAATGTCTGACAGACCTGCAGGATGGCACTTGATCTCTTCCAGGATGCAATTTACATATTTGATGACAGTACTTCAGAATTATTTTCTTTCACTTTCCAGTTGAAGAATTTCAGAGTAATTTTCAAAATTCCATGACATTTAATGATTGTTCTCAAAACTGAGTAGCAACGGGTGCACTCACACAGTTTTGTACCTGTTAGGGAGATATTCCACTCACAGAGGTTTCAGTCATTATGATCAAGATATTCAGGACTATTTTTTTCCTATTCCTTCATTCTCTTTTACAAATTTTTGAGTTTAGCAAGACTATCCTGTCCAGTATGAGTCAGTGCACTAGCTCATATGGATTTGAGCTCATTCATGCCAGTTGTTTCCTTGCTTTACTTAACTCAGGCAGTGCTGTTCAGTAAATAAATTGACATTTAGGGGGGTGTTATTTTATTTTATAAGGTAATTTTAAAGCAATCTATTGGTTATGTAGTACTAAATAATTTTCCAAATCATTTGGGAAGGCAGCTTTGGTATTAAAGCTGTATTTGTATTTTCTCAGGCTTACAGCTCACTGAAAGCCAATGAAATTTCAGAATAATTCTACTCTGAGGTAGTTTGAGCTCTGGGGATGCAGTGTTTGGTAGTCCTGAGCCATGCAGAGTCATTTAGCTGGTGGGTGCAGAATAAGAAAGGTTAAATGAAACCTTCTGACAGCTTATTGTTTCTGTCCAAACTATGGATTGTGGATGTTTGTGGTTATGGACTATGGATGTGAATGTTAGTCTTTCAGCAAAAAATGGCCAGTAGCTTTACATACTGGTGTTCAGCTTTCTTGTTTTAGCTTGGCATTCATCACACAGCTACACTTCTCGTTTATTTGAGAATGGTTTTACTGTTTCATTTGTCAGATCCCAGTGGCTGTTGCTTTTTTTAAAAAAAAAACCCTGTGGATTGGCACAGGAATTATGTTCTGCATAATCCCAATTGTCTGGATCATTTTATCTGTCATTTTCTCATCAAAATGTCACTCGTCCTCCCACTCTCAACTTTTAAAAGCTGTTAATTTGCCTTCATCAGCCTTGTCCTTTTATCATATTTGAAACTACCTGAACCAAAGGGGTTACTTCTGACATATCAATCTCTCTGTAAGGTGTTTTAGTCAGTGTTATGAATAACCTTTCTCCATTAATAGTCAGGGAGGCATTGCTTAATCTCTGTAATACTGCAGTCTCCATGTGGATTTGAGCTACTCCTAACAGTAGGCTGGAATTCAAGGAGAGAAGCATAATATGGTTGGCAGTGAGAGATGAATGATCGTTTTTCTTTTCAGTTGTAATCAGAGATACAGAAGGATATGTCCCTCCATATAAAATATCCCCATGGTTCAGTTCAGCTTTTTCCCCTCAACCCTTTTCACAAACTAGATTGGCTTCTCCACAGCTACTCTTCAACCTCCTCACTAACAATGGTGAAACTTATGTATCCTAACGAGTAATTCTAGGAGGCTGAATATATGATGGTTAGGACAGTTTTATATTTTCGTTTCAGAGGCTGTAATCTGGGATCCTTCAGCAAAGGAATCCAACTCATGGCAAGAGATGATGCACTCAGATCTGTGTGGTCAATGTTTTATTACCAAGAATTCAGTCAAGGGATGGCCAAAGCCCGTGCAGTTTCATTAACAGAGCCATAACTCAATATTTCCATCATAATATGCCTATTTCTAACCAAAGTTATCAGCTCCAAATGAGAGCCTATTCGAAAAACAGGTTGAATGTGGTACACCTATATCTCATAGAAAATTCTGCTTATCCGAACTTTACAAATTAGTGAGATTTATGTCTAAAATAGGGCTTTTTTCCTAGTACAAGTATGTTGCAGTTTGTAGTGGCTAACAAGTCCCACTCTGCTACCACCAGCCTTGCTTTCTGTGCACCTGTCTGCTAAATAATAAATGGAAAGATGCAATTTGCCACAAATTTCATATAGGACATAAAAATGTAAACCCGATTAGGAGCTGCTGAACAGCAATCCCATCATTTTGTTTGGAACATAAAGTCACAAAAATTATAATTGCAGATTTCATTGTGGTATACAAACTGCTAAATGTGCCATAATTGGATGAAGTCATAACAAATTATTAGCATGTGAAACGTAGTCAACATTTTTTTTTTCATTATGTTTTGTGTAGTAAGGCAACAAGTATTGCTTTCACATTCCCTCCAACTTCCCCTAAATACCAATAACAACATGAAGATTGAGGAGGATCAAAAAATTTTAGTGGTAACATATTTAAAAAAAAAAAAAAAAAAAACCTGAGACAATTTACTGATTTTACATGAGGAGTTATAAAACTACAGGTGGACAATTTGCCATTCTGCACATCAGGACTGCTGTTCCAGCTGTTGCCTAGCTCTGATTTCTGCTGAGTTTCAATGAGCATTTGTGCCACACAGCTTATTTGTTCCAGTTACTCTGGGCTGGTATTTTATTTGTCAGCTTTTATCTAACCACTTCTGTAGCTATTGAAATGTTCCAAAAGGCAGAGAGGTCTGAGCTGGGTCAAATGAAGTGAAATCACTGCGTTTAATGGCAGGGAACTCTAAACCAGGAAAAAAGTCTTACAGTTTTAGACAAACACACAAACAGTTCTTTTTCTGCAAATGAATTTTAAATCTTTCTCCAATTTGTGACTCAACAGAGGTTTAAGCTCGCAATTAGGTTAAAAACCTCTCCTGACAGCCCCAGCAGAAATGGGATAAGTAAAGGTTTTGGTGGTCTTAAAGCCAGAATATTCACTGGTCTTGGAAATTTTAGCAGAAGGTAACCTTCAAGGTGAAAGAAGGGTTTTTCTTCAGGTTCAAACAAGTGTCTTTCAAACAGTGGAACTCCACATGTTGCAACCAAAGAAAATACTCCATCATCTCTTGATTTGTCTGGCAGTTTTTGGCTTCCACTTCCCAGAGCAGTGTTTGATTGGTGGTGCATCTTGTTCTTTACCATTTGTGGATAAGAAGAATAAGAATAATCAGGTCATGATTTCATTCATGTATAACAGCTGGTTGCACTGACTAGCTTTCTTAGCCCTAATTCTTAGTTCAGAGGCATGAATGAAATAATTTATTTTTCTATATTATTAGTAAGAATGGTTAATAGGATTGATACTTCTGGACTGATCTTTGAGCATGTTTTTAATTTCTCCTACATGTTGGCCAGGCTAGTTGCATTGAAGAAAACAACTGGTGACAACCAGAAATCTCCAAAGCACCAGTTTAGCCTAGAGAGTGAACAAGCCACTGCTGAAGATGACTCCTAGGGAGCAGTCACTGCTCTGGGGAAGGCTTTGTCTTGTGAGCAGAACAGTGTGGGGCTTTTGCATGCAAAACACTTCCTACACGTGCATGTCCTCTGTGCCTCTACAATGTTGGATAGGTGAGGTGGCTCAGAGCCCTATATTCTCAGCCACCTTGTGATGGTTTAGGTTTGGTCCCAGCATTGACACCTGTTTTTCTAACAGGCAGAGCTATGAAATATGGATTGTGAGTGTTTTATGCCCATTACTAGAAGTTTTGTTTTCTTTTCCTGTCACAAATTGCTGCACTGTATTCCTGGTGCATCTGGCAGCAAGATAACATTGCAGTAGGAGGTGAAGTGACTCCTATAATTTATACATCACTGCAAGTGCCCTGTTTAATGCTCTTCATGGAATTCATTGTGTGAGAAGCTGAAACAGAGAAAAATAAAATTACAGTTAGTTCATAAGGCTACTGTGTTCATTATGGCTCAAGACATAAAGGGAATATTTGTGCCTCAGTCCAATTATCCTGTAGTTCTCTATGCATTTCCAGTACCAGAAAGATCACTGGGTTGTCTTGAATCAGACTTTTAAAGTGTTTAGCTGCAATACACATAGACATCTCTGCATAAGCTACTACAGGGTGAAAACTATGCTTTATTTACAAACTTTCCAAATGTGTTAGCACTTACTATGGCTATGCATAAAATAACTGAGGGGATTAAGATCCAGATTAATCTTACTTCAATTGAAGTTAAAGTATTTGTTAAACTTATTTATTTATTTATTTATTTATTTATTATAAATCACAAAGCCCTTTCCAAAGGAACAGATAGTACATGCTACATTGTTCCAAATTATTTTCTTGTGAACAGAGCTATTTCTTTGTCAACAGGCTGAGGTCCTAGTGCCTGTCACAGTGAATTACCAAAATGGCATTTTTAATTTGAATTTGCTCAAATAGATTTTTTTTTCCAAATTATCTAAAGGAGTGAGGTTAAAAATCATGCTTAATCCATTGTGCGAGTGCCAACCTCTTCTCTTTGTCAGCCATGCCATTGAAACTTGGGAATACTGAGTGGAACTGGAGGTTTATAGCCAGTCCTTAGGATTTTCATACATTCTCAGTGTCAGATGGAAGAATATAGATGGATAATGGGGAGCTGGCTTTTTTCCTGCACACAGTGGTTTCCTAGCAGTGCAACACCAGCAGCTCACTGTGCTCTGTGGCTGGTAAGAAATATTGGCATCAGAGTGCTATAAATCACACCAGGCTCTCTGTTAGCTCACACAAGAGCTTCTGCGCTGGCGCGTAAATGATAAACGGCTTTCTTGGGTATGAACTTTGAGGGTGCATTCATATTCCACGCTTATCCTTGCTAGAGCTGGGTCTTTTCACTTCTATAAAACACAGAAGAATTATATAAGAATGGCTGCTGTAGTTTAATCCCAGCTAGCAAACATTCACAGTGCAAATACTGGGGTTATAATTTGTGTGGAAACACCTAAACCTTTATTCCATGCTTCAGACATACGCAGACAATACGAAAAGGCAACACTTGTGCAGAGAAATTTACTAAGTGACAGTTGTTAGTCCTGCTGTTACATGTTCAACAGTTTGGGGTTAGACATCTCCACAGAACAAACAAAACCAAGTGGCAATGTTTTGAGTAGTTTCGAGAAATATACTCTTTATGAACAATATTTCAAGAAAAATGGGCACATTACTCAATGCACCTGAAGGAATGTCCAAAGAAAGAGAGGTGTGTTATTTTTCTTTCTTTTAAATGTGTAAAAGACAGCTAGTGAGTCAGTTCGGAAGGTATTTACAGACAACGCTGCAGCAATACCAGGACTGAGATGAGTACCTAGAGAAGCAAACCAAGTCCTCCACGTCACTCATTCACAAATCCACTGACTTCAGAGGAATTCCCTAGATCTTTTAGTAAAATGTCCATAAATATCACATCCTTTAATTCAGGTTAATTAAGGACTTACTTTCCTGATTTTCCTTAGAAAAATTTGCAGGAAAAACTGTTGCTTGTATATGAGCCGTTGCTTGACCTATTCTTTTTGACATTCCTGAAAGAAGAACCTCACAGATAAGGTATTGCATAGACCTTAAAAATTAATTGTCTGTGAGTGCAGTGGCTCTGTCAGAAATGAAACAAGTGAAATTAGATCTATGTCCATGCTCTCTTCAATAAAGCAGACATGGTTTTCAAGCCTGGTATTCAAGATTTTCAGTAATAAAACACTTAAGCTCCAGTGGCCATGCATGTATGATTAGTAAATGAAAATAGGTTCTAGGCAGTTCTAAATCTTTTGTTATTCTTTGTTGTTAGCCACAGAAATAAAGGTGTGTGTTGTTTGACAGCCTCTCCACCATTTTCAAAAAGCATAGATCTTTTTAAACTGGAACCAAAGATTCACTGAACTGAAAAACAGTCTGTAAAACACATTATATTTACTAAAAACAATAAAAGAAGGTCAAATATAGGTTATATGGACTCTCAAAAACATTTTCCACAGGTGAACTTCACACTCTGATATTGGGTGGAAAATGCAAGAAATAAATAAGTTAATAATTGCAAAATGGAGATTTTCAGAAACAGGCAAGTAATTGACTGACTTGAACAGGACTCTTTTTCCTGATTTGATAAAGAAATTTTGGAAAGGCAGAGGATTTACTTACACAAGGATGAAGTAGAGAGATGATTGAATCTGGAACAAGTTCCATTGATTTTTCACGTCAATCTGCTTTAAAGATCCTAAATTGAAGTGTATCATCCTAAAAATTTGTCCTTTAAATCAAGTTTAAACTTAGGATCAAGAGTGCACATGGACTGTTGAATAAATAAATGAGTTCTAGTTTGTTTGAAATTAGACTGTTACTGGTGCCTTGATTGATGCAACCTCATTGTTTTCCTTGAGCTACATTTCAGTCTGGTTTGATTTGCTACATTTAGTGCATATATTTTCTTGCATACTGTGGACACTATACTGAAACTGTTTCTTGTAGCTTTGTAACGTATATGCATTGAATTTCTTCTTTTTGTGAAGGAAACTCAGTTTTCCACAGGACTATTTTTAACCCTTATTTTCATGAAAAAGATAGAAGACAATACTTTGCAAAGGTAGGAGAAGGTTTAGAGCCAAAATACTGGCCTGAATTAGCATTGTTTTTCTCAGTTTTTATGCCAAGGCTTTCTTAGACCACACTTGAGCAATGAGATGTCAAACCAGGTCCTTCAAATTCTGTAGGAAATTTCCAATTCCTGATAAATTCAATTAATATTGTATTCTAGAGCAGTTGGTGCCTGCCAGCAGCAGGTTCTCTCAACCAGTAACCATCATAGCAGACTGCTGGCTGCGAACTGGTTTGTTGACCTCTGCCAGGCAAGGGAACCAAGAACAGATTGTAAACTTCTTGCTGGTGTTTTCTACCAGTCAGTACAGTGTGAACACCCATTAGCTCTTGCCCACCTAGTACTAAGGATACTGCTACTAATTTTCAACCCCTTACTCACAGCTAATTTAAAGCTGTGCAGAAGCACTGGGGTATTGCAGTGTGTGAGTCATGTAATTTGACAGCCTGCAAAGTGACAGGTGAATGCTGACAAGTTTGAAAACTAGGTATTCTCCTAGGACGTTGCTCATAAATGGAAGCAGGAAAAATTCAAGGTAAAAGTAATCTAAAATGAGGGTGCATGTACCCTGAAATAGTCTAACCTTAGACTATCTCCTTCTGACTATATAAAGAAGTGAATGAAACCGTTTTCTGCTGTGTTGACATACTATTCTATACAGGTTTCAAAACCAGCACTTCTCCTGAGGTTAAAGGCTACAGTCTAGATCTGGGACTTTGATGGTTTAAATGTGAACTGGCTTAAACAGTAGATTCAGATATAGAATACATCATATGTTGTGAATGCACCCTTTAAAAAGTTTCAGAAAAGGGACAAATGAAAGATGAAAGAAGTGAGAACACAAGAGTTATATTCTGAAATGAAACAAAGTTTTATAGATATCTCAAACTTTTTTTCCATTGTGACAACATCAGAGACACCAGAATTGTTTTATGGACTATGATGAGAGAAGAAGAAAAAGAAAAGGAAAACAAGGCAATCTTATTAATTTTAATAATTTTATCAGGAGAAAAAGAACATTAATTACATCAAATGTAACTTATATCCATCCAGAATTCCATTTGTCTTTCTCTTCCCACCTCCAGAGAAGCATATATGGTTTAGGCAGTAACGAGATTCAGGCTGAACAAGAGTAGCCTTTGGGTAGCAGGAGTAGTTCAGTATTTATAGCAGCTGCACCCCCAGTGTGTGTGCAAGTATATTCTGAATGTCTTGAAAGCCTAGCCCCTTCTTATCCCAGGCATATTATCAACTTTCTCAGTAATGGGTCTGATTTGATGACAGTATTTGGAACAAATTAAATGTGATGTGCTTTTGGCTTTAACATTCAAGCCATATATATAATGTTTCTGGCATAGATATTTATCTCTTCATGTAGTAGTTGCTTAGTGAAGGAGGAAAATCAGGGAATCACCCACAGTTGTGAGATGAATGTGGGTGTCTGCACCTCCAGCTCATTTCATGAGCAAGAATCATTCCATGCTCTGCAGGCCAAGCCAGCTGATTCCTCACACTTTACAATTACATTGTGGTATTCTGCTGAAAACTGGTTCCTAGATAAAGAGGGTTGGAATTTTTTGCCTTTTTTTAAATGAGATGACAATGCTGAAATGGAAAGCAATGAAACTTTAATCTGGCAAAGGTCGTAGCAAAACTTTTCCTAAAGTCAGTAGAGCCCAAATGTCGTGGTTTTGGTTCAGTGCAGCCAATCTTACAGTTAGCTACCACCAAAAATTTATATTTCCAGTGCCCCTGCTCTTTTCTTGCTTTAACACAGAGTCTTCAGGGAGCAAGAAGGGCAGGCAGCTCACCAAGCAAATGATCCCAGTTTAGCTGTCTGAACTGGTGGCCCACAATTGCAGCAGCTTAGCTGTAACTTGAAAACATGCTGTCAGTAGTGTAATGTTTCTGTTTTGCCTTCCTTATATTATCTTATTTGCAAAAGCTTTTTTTTTACCCCCCACTTAGGAATACTTCAATTTAAAATATAGACTAACTACTGACTCTGCTAGTCAGTCAAAACTTCTGAAAGAAAGTACCAAATTACCTAAGATTCCTCAGAACATGCACAAAATCAGGAAAATTACTTCATGTAGAAAATAAAGAAGGAGAGATGACAAATGTAGAAGCAGGGAGAGGTAAGATACCTGAACTGGTACAAGGAGAAAGAATCCTTGTTTGGAGGGAAGGAATACTAAAAGAGAAGCAATGCAACAGAAATGTTAAAATATACTGATAAAAAGGGTAAGGTAACAGGGATGCAGGCTGCTAAAAATGTTGTGATATGTAGATTTACATTCTCCATTATGTATAAAATTAAATTTAGTTTTGTAGAAAATATTTTTCACAAAAGCTTCTTATAAAACTGTGAAATATTCCCCTCAGCTCTGCAAAACATAGTAACTCCTAAACCCCATTGATTTGGTATGCTCCATCAGTTGGCACTGTACCACCAAATAACCTATCTCCCTTTAGACCTATGATGACATTTTAAAAGGTTGAGAAAACAACCTTCCACCTTTCAGTTGCAGGGCAAAAAGAAGTTTGCAAAACCTGCAGTCCTAAGGAGTTGGTAGGATTTGTAAATAATTCAAAGTCTATATATGACAAATCATTACACATGGAAATGAGCACTCTCTTCAGTGCAGAGAGAATGTTCAGATTCTTAGCAAAGCAACCTTTTTTAGCCGTGGATGCTGGTCCACGGCTAGACTATTTTTATAACAAGCTAAGTTAGTTGATCTCACTTTAGAGGCATATTAATGCATTATATCCTGGGTTTGTGCGCCAAAGAGTAGACCATATACCTTAAAAATTTTCCTTTAAACACAAGTCTACAGCAGACCTTCATACTGGTTTTGAAGCTAGGCTGCATCTCCCCCAGTTCTGCAGAGTAAGTGCTGGGGTTTGTTTTTCAGAGGTATTTGTTGTAAAGTGGTGCTGAAATTGCAGTAAGCTGAGAAGCTAGTTCACCAGAATCCAACAATGCTGCAAAAAATCGACCACAAACAGGTCTACAATGATAGCACACAGACTGAAAATTAATGTGTGTCCCGTAAATAATTGCCTTCATGCCTCATTGCAAATGCAGTAGTTAAACATTTCTGTCTTGCAACTTCCTATTCACATTTTGTGGGAAGGCATAAATGTAAAGAAAACAGGTTTGGGGTCCTTCTGTCTTTTTTGGTTTGGTTTGGTTTTCAGTCTGCTAATTTCAATTCACAAACATCATGGGAACCTGCAATTCCAATTTTCTTTTCACAGTATTAATGAAAACTGGGCACTGAATATAGTTAGGGGGTTTTTCCCCTCTAAATTTTAAACCACTTAGAAGTACAGTCAAGAATAATAACTTTCTAATCCATTATTGCACAATGTAAAACTGTGCTCAATTGCTATTATTTCATGCAAAGTTTTTCATAAGTATTAGAAGAAGCTTTTAGAATACAGTTTCTTCTAAGCTGGTCTTTGGGGCAGTACAAAAATGCTGGTTGTGTGCAGTTGAGAGGAAGAGCTGTGCATCAGAGTTGTTTTAAGAAGGAATCCTTGCACCACAAGATGACAATCATTTCCTCTCACTGTTATGGCAAGGTTTGAGCATATTTAGTGCATTTATGATTTTGTCTTGTTCCTAGAAAAACCAACCTCAATTTATTGTTAGACTATAAACTATAAAGAGATAGTTTCAGGGTTTGGTTTTTGGATATATTTTTGAGACAACTGTTCACTCTTAAAAATCAAAGTAATATTTTATGTCATTTAATCTTAACATAGTCCAATAAGGTATTTCAGTTCTCACTTACAGTAAGATGTCCAGGATGAAGTTAATACCTTTTTCATGCTGCGGACACTAAGAATGACTGCAGCGGAGTATTCAGACAAGGTTACCTGCAGACACACCTCTGCTGCTGTGCCAGAAGCCAATGGCTCTGTCTGGTCCAGCTATCAAGATGCTGGGAAGAAAACTGCAACCAGTGTTTCCCAAAGAGTTGGGAGGCAAAGAGCATGATTTCTGTAAATTTATAATCTTCATTTGCTCTCCTCTGAGGTCATCTGCCATCCCATCTGACAATAGTTCCTGCCTTGCAGGGGAAAAAATTCAGGTAAATTCCCCTTGGAATTGACTACAGTCTTAGTCAAACAAGGATACTTCTTACATGGACAGCAGCTGTTTCAGCAATGTTATGGATGTGGATTCATTTATTTATATAGTTTTCAGAAGAAATTAAGGCTGGCTTTTTTCATTGGCCCTTTCCTCCCTGTCTCAGAATAGGACTCTTGCTTTGCTGTGTGCTCCATTAGCTGTTCCTGTCTAAAGTGCTCACAGATAAACCTATATACTTAGTAAAACTTTTATATTTCTTCCTCTTTCATTTGTGTGGATAGGCCCTGCTAGGTTAAAAGCATATTTTAATGTAAATGGAACAAAACTAGCAAATCCTTTTCCGTGTTGAACTGCTCCTTTCCCAGAAATCTAAACAAATGCAACAATAGATGCTTTGAAATGTTATAAGTTTAAATAACATTAATGTAGTGGTTGAATATTCCTCAGACAGATGGGTTAAATGAGATAATTGTGAAAACATTCTTAAAATAAGGAAGCCATCAGGTGAGAGGCAGGAATTTAGATATCATTGAAAAATGCACCTTAAATGTTTTCAGTTGCAATATTAGAATGTTTTCACCTGAGCAAGCTGTTAAGTGTCATTTAGTAGACATTAATTGTAAAGTTAGTTGACAGTATTTGGCCCAAATGTATGTGTCTTAAAGAGAAAGAGCAGCTGTTAATCCATCAGGTATTGACAGTGTATTCAGTGGCTTCTATTATTTCTCAGACAGAAATTAATTTCCTGAAACCACATACGGTAAGATAAGACTGTCTCATTTTCATTCACTATGGAAATACTCAGTCTTTGTTCTGCACACAATGCATTGTCTCTTGTAAAACAGTAAATTACACCCTAGGTGTAAAAGAATTTACATTTTCTACAATAGCAACAATGAACAAACAGGAGCTAAACCAGTTGCTGACTGCTTTGGAACAGGGCACCTTTCTTAGCAGGCTGACATCTGCCCTGAAATGACAAAAACATCTTAAAACCTTCAAGATTTCTTATGTAGCCATAGAAACTACCAATTGTACCAACTCATGTAAGAGTAAGAAAGTAAGAACTTTCAGAAGGATACAAAAAGTTAAAATACTATTTGATATGGGGTTTTTTTAATCATAAAGTTTTGCCTCTGTTCTTTCAGCCAAACAAAATGTCAGCTTCTTTAAACCTGTTTGAAATATCTGCCAGGGAGAGGTGTTTGAGCAGTAAGAACACAAATCACCAATAAATAAATGATGAGTAATACCAGGGTAGAGAAGCAACGTATTCCTCTGGGCAGTTGTGGAATTTTTTGCTATGTTTTATTATTCACAGGCCAATTGTAGGTGTCTGTAGGTGGTGGCTGCCTTCAATTCTGGTTGTCCAAACTTGTTGCAATTTTTTGACCAGTGTCAATAGTTTGGCTGGCATTACCTTTAATGTAACATCCTTAAAATCATCACCTTCCTATTATGCCTCTACAGTGCTTAAAAAAGTGTCTATGGAGCATAGTGTGCTTTTGTGGACTTTGAGCAAGACACTTTTCTAACACACTTCAGTACAATGCTATCTGTAGGCACACCCTGACAATGTTGACATTGTGAATATATTGTAAAACTAGCGTTTAGTACTTTTAGTTAACATCTATATTTTACTGATTGAATTTTTAGCCATGCATAATGATTTTAAAAGCAGCTTCTCTAAGCCAGCCTGGTTCTCCTGAGCTCATCCATGGCTGGTAAGTGCTGAGGATACATAGCCTCCCAGAAGTTTGGAAATGCTGGTACAATCAGAGTAATACTGCATAAACCCAGATCCCTTCATTTTTGTCCTTGACACTTGTTAGGTTAGAGAGGATCCCTTTCAGCTATCACCACTTTAAGTGATTCTATACAAAGATCTGCCTCCCCTCCTGCTGCAAAATTCAACGAAGAAAGAAGATCGTGGAAAACATAAAAGCTTTGGGCATGCTCTGAGCATTTAAACTAGAAATTCCTCCTGGAATTAGGGTTTCATTTGTCATGGCTGTGCAAGGGGACAAAATATGCCAGACAACACAATAGTTCCTATCAAGAAGATTTTCCAGTGTGAAGACATAGGTCAGTTCTATTCATACCACAGCTGAAAAGACCACAGTCTGGCCTCAGAGGTGGGTTCTTAGGAGGCTGAGTCCTTGTTCTGTGCAATTTGAGAGGTTTTCTTGGGGCATAAAGCAATCCTTGAAGGAACATCTGATAATGGCATCAATTATGAAAAGAGAGAATGGGAGAAGTTGAGTGAAAAAGTCCTCTAAAGTGTAGCCATGTTCAAGGAATATAAATTAAAAAATAGGAGGTAGGGTTGGATAGCTCTCTAAAAGTACTAAAAGTAAATATAATTAATTTTAAAAAAGAAAAGAAAATATTAGAAGAAGCTTGGTGAGAGAAGTGTACAGGAGAGCTGAGGATACCTTATTTGTAGTCAATTTATTGGCTGCAATTAGCCATTCTCTTTTTTCCTCCATTCTGTCTTATTGTCACTGCCTTCTCAATAAATAGTATGGTGTCACTTTTTATTCCTTACAGAAAGAGAGGGAGGGCAAGAGAGAGAGGGAAATCCTTTCCTCTGAGATGATCATGTCCATGCCTTTAAATTGAGGCATGCCTGTTATTTCAGATTATTTAGGCATTATTTGCTTAATAACACACTGGGACAAATTATACCTTTGCAGGCTAGAACAAGACATTCCTTGCTGTCCTTTCCCTTGTTTAAAAGCCTGAAAAAGGGATGGGTTGGAACCCCAACTGGTTTTGGACTGGTGGAGATGGGGTATATCACCAGGCTGTCCTGACCCAGTGGGTGCAGCTAGAAGGACACATGACATAGCAGCAGACATGACTGACTCCTGGATGTGCAAACTCAAGGATAACCTCTCCTTTCTTTCATTATCTATCCACAGCAAACCCTACCAGGGCAGGAGGAGGAAGAGAGTACCCCGGCTCATCTGAGGTGATCCGTGAATCCAGCAGCACGACGGGCATGGTGGTTGGGATCGTGGCGGCGGCGGCGCTGTGCATCCTCATCCTCCTGTATGCTATGTACAAGTACAGGAATCGAGACGAAGGATCCTACCACGTGGATGAGAGTCGAAACTACATCAGTAACTCAGCACAATCGAACGGGGCTGTGGTCAAGGAGAAACAGCCCAACAGCACTAAAAGTTCCAACAAAAACAAGAAAAATAAGGATAAGGAGTACTATGTCTGATCTCAACATCTAAATGAACGCTTGTATAGAAATAGTCTTCATTTTATCTGAGACATAATACAAACTTATTTACTTTACTTTTTATGAAGCACATTCAAAAACAAACAAACAAACAGAAAAGACAGGGAATGCAATCAGAAAGGAAAGACTGTTTTTAAAAACAAGCATTTCATGCTCTTGTTTTTCAGAAACAGGAGCTGATAAATTCCCTAACATCCACAGTGTTTTCATTTACTCTGCCTGTCTTTATGTTGCTGGAACGTTTCTGAAATACAGTGATGACACCACGCATTCATAAAGCAAGGAGTATTACTACAACATCAAGGCACAATATGAAAAAAAAATCAAATTAAAAAAATAAAACAGGAAAAAAAAAAGAAAAAAGAAGCTACCTATGATTCTGGATTTAGCCAAAGTGCTAGTGCTTTCTTGAGAAGTAAGTTAGTCTTATTGTCAGAGAAGACTGTCATTATATACGGTGACTCAACAAGCAAACATAAAGAGTTTGCCATCTGGTGCAGTGAAGCAGTGATTGGAAACTTACATTTTGAAACAAAGTGATGGCTTTTCTGAGGACTTATGTAGAAATACTTTCAAAAAGCCCCTTTCTGGTTGTGAGGAAAATAGTACGGAGGCCTTATTTTCAAAAACAGAAACAAAAATCTGGAATATAAGGCACATTTCCACAAAAAAAAAAAAAAAAAAAAAAAGAAAAAAAAAAAAAAAAAAAAAAAACAAGAGGGCATAGATGCAATCATTGGGAAATTTTCATGCACGCTTAATATGTTATTACATATGTTTATATAAAAACACATCTATATGTGCTTTCTGGACTGTGATAAGTGATGTTTTATAGCCTGTTGTATAGAAAATGCAAACTATATCTGCTCTTCAGCCATTTTTGGTAAACTCAATGTTATAAGTGTTGCTAGGTATAGAGAGTTTTATGACATCTGGAGCAACAGACATTCTTCAGTTTTTTGCAGCCATTACAAATTGTCCCAGACTTTTTCCCCTTTTTTTTTTTTTTTTTTTTTTTTTAAGTGATATTTGTCCCGANTTTAATTTACAGTGTAGTGGTTATACAAAGGGGGATGTGTATGAATGTATATAAGAGTCAGCTAATTTTTTTCTTACCTGTACAGCTCTATTATGTTGCAATTAAGTTTCAGTAGTTTGTATGAAAGAAGTGGACTAGAAAGCAAAAATATATCTCTACTGTAATTTGTCTTCTCCCTCCTACCCCCATCTCTTGCTCCTGATATGCATCAATGAAGTTGATCAGAATGGCCAATTTTCCTAGAAATACATTCATTAATTAGCTAAATATTTAGTGACTTAAACTGGCCTTTGGCTTCCAGTCAAAGCTTCACTATTGGAGAGCATGGTTTGCCTTACAGAAACCTTGTTCTTAGAAATTACAAGAATGATGAGTTTCTTGAGAATCTTAGGAAGTATCATATAGTGTTTATCTGGCATTCATATGAAGAACAGCTACTACTTCACTGGGTGCTAAAAGATCTAAAAATACCCATTGTAATTATCCAGGCTGATTCTATTGCAGAATTTATCCCTTTCTCCAAAAAGGAAATACTCTTGAGGTGCACGATAGTATTTTTGAATGGTGGGCATTTTGACATATGAAAAAGTATTTTTAGCTAAGTTGATTGTGTAGTATTGCAAGACATAATACCTAGACAGATATAACTTCATTATGTTTTAAAGTGACACAGCTTATCTTGCATCTATAAAACATTAATGCATTTTAGTTAAACACATGAAATGTAATGCTGTGATTTACACGTTAAGTTTGGAAATTTTTTTTAGTAATATTTCATTAGTTTCACAGCAATAAATCATAATATAACATTTTATTTACACAGAAGTTCAAAGGGAATAAATTGGATGGAAAGAGGGTAGTTCAATAAAAATCAACCAAATCATCAGAAGGCCTCCTGGGAGGGATATAGATACTCACTTTACAGACAGGAAGGAGAAATTTAAAATTGGCTTGAAACAGCAGACGCAAAACATTTCGTTGTGTGTTACTCACTGTAGCTGATGAAAAAAAGTTGGGAACTGGTACAGCTATCTATTTGGGAGTCAGAGCACTTTAAAAATACATGTAGCTGACATGAAAACACCTCTCTTGAAGTTTGCCAAGCACATTAAGGTGTGCCATGTTGTATTTGTGAAATGACTTTTTATTTTCATTAGTATTTATGCAACAATGAAAAAAAAAACCCAACCACATAAACCACAAAATCAATCTGATGTTCATTTCTGTTGTTCACCTGTGACACTCATAATTTCTCCCACCTTTACAAGACAGCTGTACTCAGGGAATGGCGGGGGCAAGGGTGACTGGAGGTCATTGCTGGAAGCAAGAGACTTCAGCTGGAGGGGGGAAAGAAGTTGAAAGCCAGGTGGTGCTCAGATTTCAATTCTTGAAGATACCTAGAAGAGCAAGAATAATCTGTTGACAGGAGACTGGACATGAATAAGATTTGGGCAAGATGAAATGGTCTTTTCACCTTGGTATTGATTGAATTAATAAAATAGCGTTGTCAGGACAACTTCCAGGCAGTTTGGTAGATCAAACTTTAACTAAATCCATACATCAAGAGAAAAAAAACACATTAAAATAAGAAAACACAATTTTAACACTGTTTCTGAAGGTTCTCCTTTTTCCTCTTTAATTTCATAATTTAACAAAAAAAAAAATTATGGATGTATCAGAAATGCCAGCAAGTGGATTTAAAATTCCTTTTTGTTTAAAAGCAGCAGCAACAACAAAAAACAGACATAAACCAACTACCTAACATAAAATTAGATCCTTCCTCTATAATAACCTAATTTGTTTGACTGAGATGGCTTCATTTCTATGACTGTATTGTGTTACCTTTTTTAACAAAACACTAAACGTGTGAAACTTTCAACCCTAAGACATCAAGGAGAGGCCCAATGCCCCTAACCTTATAGTGCTTTCTGTGATAGATATTTACAATTTTTTTATTTGTTGCAAGGCCAATTTATTCATTATTGGAAATGCTAAGCAAGTGGAATTTACTGTTTTGTTAATAAAAATGTTTCTTAATACAAATGCTGGCTTGCTTCTTCTCTTGCTCTTAGATTGTGAGTACCTGTTCATCTTGAGGCTGTGAAAAAACATTGGTAAATTGATATGAAGTTACAGATATTCATGTCAGGAAAAAGTGACCTCAGAGGTCTTTGTACACTTCAGTGAAAACCTACAAGTCTTGCATTCAACTGGCCCAGTTAGAAAAGTATTAATAACATCAGTGAATTGGTTTTGCACAGACTTGCTTAATTTGAAATTTTCTAGGTTTTTTTAATCAAAAAATTAAAACTTGATGTTCTCTTCCCCCTCTGTATGAAAAGAAAACTCCCCTTTTTGCCATGTTTTGATTCATGTAGTGGAAATGAGGTGGAGGGAGGGTAAGGTAATGGGATGAAAATTAAAACATTTGTTAAAAGTGAAAACATTTTCTCTTGTCTAGAAGATGATTTAAAAATTAATGGGAAAATGAATGTATTTCAGGTTCTTAAAAACATTTCTAGATAATAATTATAAAATTTAAACCAAAGCTAATCCATTACATAAGTGGTTTCCTACTTAACATGGCATTTAAATTCATGGGCAACTTCAAGCAAACATCTAATCCTATTGATTTAAGAGAGTGTCTAAACCTGCCTAAATGTACTGCTGAATGGGGCTGAAGTTAAGCTTTTGGATCTAAGCTCCAAATAGAATTTAATTTTGTATCATCTTAAATCACATCAGCAGCTTTTTGACTTCAATGAGATTTATTCATCTGTTTAATTACATGTAGACTGAAGTATTTTAGATAATTTAAGCTCTAGAATAACTGCAGAAAAACAGTCCCTATCTTTCATTGGTATAAAACACTTTGAAAGTTCTAAACTGCTTTATACAGAGATTAGGTCTTGTGAGTGTGCTTAAATAAGTACTGAATATTCCATTTAGAAAAATGCTTTATACACATTTGAAGGAGCTATAACAATAGTGATTTTTGTTCTTCTACTACTACTACAAAGAGAGCCCTCAACCAAAATGAAAAAAACCTCACATTTAATTATAAAGTTTAAAATTCTTTTAAATTCAATTATAGTTTTTAAATTCAATGTATTTGTGGGGGTTTTTTTGTTTTGTGGGGGGTTTTTTGTTTGTTTTTGTTTTGGTTTTTTTTTACATCTATACTGCGTGCTCCCTTTTACCAAAATCCTAATGGCCTCTCACTACCTGCATCATTCATCATTATCTGGCCACTATAAGTGGTGGCCTTCGTCATCAATTATCACTGTGGCCAAGCAGCTAAAAGGCCTTCACATGATGAAAAAAGAGAAAAAACTAAACAACACAACTCAGAACAAGGGAAATAAAGCACACATAGGCTGTAAATGGCAACTCTGTTTGTTAATTCCTCCTATGTGACTTTTTTATAGTTTCAATGAAACAGTTTTACATTGGGGTTCTGGGTCTGATTTTCATTTTGATTACAGAAATTTGCTTTTAAGTTCAGTAAAGGCTTGTTTAGAGGTGCTTAGAACTATTGTACTGGGTCAGGCACTCTTGTCAGTATAATTTTATTTAGAAACCAGGTTATCTGGTTTATTTTAAAGTCCCTACTTTTTTAAAGTCTGTAAGTATTTCAGTGTTAAAATGTTTCTGCCTCTTATGGGAGTGGGGAGAAAGAAAAATCCACACTGCATTTAATTCAATTTATGAATTGATAAATGCTTGGGAATGGTAGAACTGCTTGCCTGTCAGCCTCTGATTCGTCTGGATGGATTGCAACTGATTTAGTTGGTCACTGCTCTTCATGAAAACAGAACCATGATTGGCTTTGAACTAGAAATTCAAGGAAAGATACAAATGAGCTCAGCTTTGTCAGACACTGGGACAGAACTCAACCAGTCCTTTTACCCACTTACTTTGGAGTCTTCTTCCTACTGAAGATCTTTGAAGGACTTCAGCCACCAGCTCTAACGTCTGTAGAACAAAGTCTGGCCCCTTTCTTTTTCTTTCTTCGTCTGTCGCTACTACACAAATATCTTCATCTCACAAAACTGTAGAATATGGGGAGTTGGATGGGGCCCATCAGGACCATCGAGTCCACCTCCTGGCCTTGCAGAGAACACCCCAAGGGTCATACCATGTGTCTGAGATTGCTGTCCAAATGCTCTAACTCTGTCAGGCTTGGTGCTTTGACCACTGTCTTGGGGAGCCTGTTCCAGTGACCAGACACCCTCTGGGTAAAAAACCTTTCTCTGACATCCAGCCTAAACCTCCCCTGGCACAACTTCATGCCCTTCCCTTGGATCCTGTCTCTGGTCAGCGGAGAGAAGAGATCAGTGTCTACCCCCCTGCTTCCCATCACAAGGAAGCTTTAGACCACTGTGTTCAGAACAAACAGATTTCCATGTGACATTGCTCCTCCAGTTGGGTTTGGTTGTGGTAGACAACTAAGGGATTTTAAAGAAGAAAAAAGGGGTAGAGTTATTTCAAAGGCTGTGGGATGTTCAGTGAGTAAATTGCCTTTAAGAACAGTAATTTCATGCTGGCATACATTTGAGAGATTTAGAAATCCAGATCAGTAATCCTCAAAAACATCCTTTGGTAAACAATGAAGGTATGAACTTGTTTGTCAGCAAGCACAGGGACCCACAGCAAGGCTATCAAAATGTGAATGTGTCAGTCTGGTTGCAGCAAATAATACAGGGAAATGGAATTTGGGCAGCTAAAAATAACTGTTGGCACACTGGCTGGACTCTTATGAGTGAGTCCAACTACAAGCCAGTAAACATTCATTGGATGATAAACAGCAAATACTTCTATTATTGCCACAGTTTGGGATGCAGCTGACAGAACAGAGACACGGGCTGTGGGGCTGCATTGGCTTTTCCAGGACCAGGGGCCAGATTGCTGTTCAGGTGTTCTCCAAGCTGGGGGAGGGTAGGCTGGGCAGGCTTCACACAACCACCTGCTGCACAACAGATGATCAGCTGTTTCCAGAAATCCTCCCTTTTCCCTTTGAAATTGAAATACATTTTCTAGGAATAGTACAGCAGCTTCCTTTGTGGAACACACTGAGTGGCTCCCAAAACATGTCCCATCACAGTCCCATCATCTTAAAGAGAAACTATGGCTGCAGGTCCGGGTGAGAAACCTCCACTCTGTTCAGGATTGCCTTGGGCTCGGGACCCCCTCAGGATGGGCAGGTGTGAGGAGGGCAGGAGATGAGAGTTGCAGGCACTGCTCTGGTGTGGCTGCAGAAATGGGGGGGAAATTTCAGCCATGAGGATCTCACAACCAGGGAACTTGCCCCAGGGCTTGTGTCTTGGAAAAGCTAGAGAAGGTACAGGTTTTCCTTAGTTACCAAATGCTTCAAAGGAAAAAAAAAAAAAGTTTCTCAAAGAAGTCGTGGCATAGAGAGTTCAGGAGTTTCATTAGGAGTTACTTCAGTGTCCTTTAGCACTTTCCCTGCCTGTGTTTCACACCAGAGAGGAGAAGCTCAGGCCTCTTGTGCCTAGGGAAGGAGACCAGGCAGAGAAAAGCTCCCACAGGCATTAAATTCACCCCACAACAATATAGGATCCCTAACTCTCTAGGACATCAGGTCTCAAAGGTTTGGACCAGAAAATTGATTCAGGATGAGATCTGTCATCATGCTTTATTAAACCATAGGGACAGAAGACAAGTTTCAGCACAAGATATAAAAATCTTAAAGAAAATGATAATGCAAACACCCCTGGGAAATCCTACCCCATCTGCCACTGTCTTCTAATCAGCCTTTCAGGTTTAATTCCTTGCTGATTACACCTGGAGAGGGAGTAGGCTTGTTACATCATCTCATCTAGCAGAAGGGTTGTCCTGCCAGCAAGCACAGAATTCAGCAGACTCTTTACTCTACGTGTGACCAAGTTGTACAAAGATTTTCCTCTAGATTCAGGATTGCTGGCAACCAATACAAAGATTGATATTTAATGATTTATATTTGATTTATGGGCAGGTCCACGGAGCAGGAAAACAACAAAATCTGGTGAGAGAAATGAAGAAAAAACCCTAAAAAACAAGCAGGGTTTGTCTCATGCTTACCAGCCAATATCCATATAACAAACAGAGAAATTTCAGGTAATTCATTTAAGTCTTTGTGTGTTTGGTGCTTGGGAAAGACAAGTTTGTGCTAAGTTTTCGTGAAGGCTAAATTTGTTTGGGACCTCATTTATACCTGTCTTTAGGTTCTTTTTAGGGAAATCTTTCAAAATGTTGCTAGTACAGGTATAACAGTCATCACCTATAGCAGTTTCTCATCTATTTTAAGAGCTTTGTCTAAGTATAGGTTGCTGGATTTGACTCATAGGTTAGAGTACATCTGCACTAGCAAGCAGAGCCCAGTAAGAATAAATTTATAGGTCATGATAGCTGATGCTGTGGACCTGATGTCTGTGTTATATTTCAGGATTTTCTTGGAACCAGTTATAGCCTGGTCACACAGACTGAGTGCCAATTAGTGGTTATGTTTGTTCTAGTAGTTACTTTAATCTGCTAAATGTCCAGTCCTTCATGCAGAGTGCTCTGTGAAGTTAATTGTAGTGGGTGGGAACAGCTGAGTTGCTTCTGAACCGTACGCCTGATCTTAAATAAGACTTTGGTGTTGAAAACATCCTTTGGGCATCGGTATATTCGAGTTTTCTTGTAACAACTCACTGCAAGAAAAGTAGCCCCAAATGACAATTGCTGTTAGACATAAAGGCCTCCCTTGTATATTCACAAGACTCAGTGTCTTTAATTCTGGCCCTCCTCTTCCTCTTTCACCACCACAGTGTTACATAGCATTCCCTCAACCCTTTTCTTCAAACCTAAAGAAATAACAGTTTAAAAGGCCTGTTTCCTTTGAATAGGTTGAGACAATTATGGAAGTATTTTTAGGTGGGCACTGTCTGAGGGAGCCATGTCACCAACACTGAGATCAGCAATCATGCAATTGTAACATGTAGAAGTATTGTGGAAGCAAACCTGGAGCTGCTGGAGTAGGTGAACTGGGAGAAAGGGCTGGGGCAGAAATGGATTCAGCCACTGCTCAGAGGAGGCACCACACTGAACAAATCCAGTCTTTTGGAAATTCTACATCCAGATTTTTCAAGACAGATCTGCTTTTAAACAAAGTTTTGACAGTCTTCTCTAACACAGTTCTTACCAAAATAAATTCATTCCTATATGGGAATTAATTGCAATACATTTCCCAATGTAGTCAGTATTAAAAATATCATGGGAAATCACAAGAGATTGGGCTACATTTTGAGATCTTTTCTTGTAACTTCTGCAGACAAGAAAGCTGCCATTTCCATTAAGATTGAGACTTCATTGCTGCTTTTATCTTCAGAGTGATTACACTTCCCCCTGGCACACTGCATATTATTATGAACATTTTATATGAATATTCTGAATAGTCATCATTAATTCTTTTAGATTTCTAAATGTTGGGCATCAAAGACTGACAATATAGACTGATGCTAAAAGATTTTTAAATCTGAGTTCTTGTAAACAACCATATTGTTTCTAAGTAGCTGCTCATAAGTTTTGCCTAAGTTGTAAAAAACATCTTGAGAAGTCTATTTTTATTATTACATTTTGCCAAAACTTGATTATTATAGAAAGAAACGTTCTCTGTTAACATAAGTTTTTTTCAGAAACCATTCAGTTTAATTTGAGAACAGTTCAATTCAGCAACAGGAATATGAATTCAGAGTTTTTAGACACATTGAGCTTTTACTGTCATTTAAGCTATCATTTAGAATTTTAGAGACTTCAAAAATAAATTAGAATTGTTTTTCATGTAGTTCTTGGTGGCTGTTGCCACATGTTCTAGGTGAAAGTTTCTGTGCTTTTGAGGGGAGTTTTGGCAATAGTCTGGTGCCTTTTTGGGGGGCAGCTTTCCCAGACCTGCATGTGAGCACATCATTGCATCTTACACTGTTCTGCTCCTCGCTGAAAACTTTCAGTGATTACTAATCCCTGGGACCCATTGCACAGACTCTGCTGCATACCAGCCAAGTCCCTGGCTCAAAAGCAGAACTTGGCACTAATATATATTCTAAGGCAAAATTCCCACTCATTTTAGTGTGAGGAGGGATTTCTTCTTTTTCTTGTTTCTGGGAGTCCATGGCACCTAAAATAAATCAGTATATTAGAAAGTGCTACAGAGAGAAGATTGAGAGGGAGGCTACGTCCCTGAACAAATATCCTGAACACTGAATAAAGAAAAGCCAATCCAAAGACCCTAAAAATCAATCTGACTTCTTAAGATGGACAATAAGCTAGTGTGGATACATAACTTACTTTTGCAGTCCTTAGTGGCCTTTCATAATTTGCTTTTTGTTTGGCAGACTGGTGAAATGTGAAAGTCCTGAAGTTGCAGCCATGAATAATGCAGACTAACAAAATGGGGACTATACAAACAGAACATTTAGGTTTTCAAAATTGCTTTAAAAAACTCTGCAATGCTACGCATGGTCTGACTGCCAGGCAGGGAGCTAAAACAGCCTAGGACTGAGGGTGGCCCTGAGCTCAGTGCAGGTTGGAAGTCCAGCTTTTCTCACAGCTCTGGTTTCTGCAACAGGGAGAAAGACACAGCACCTCCAGAAGTAATGGCAAAGCACCAGCAATTTCATTTTTATGGGGCGTGTTCAGCGTCTACTGCAGGGTGATCCCAGGGCTCCACCTGAATCTGATTCATTCACTTCTTTCAGGTGCATATTGAATGCTGTCAGCTGGAGCTCCTTCTCTGAACAACCACATTTCCTTAGTACTCCCACTATCATCTACCAGGAATTTCTGGAATCAGGGAATTTTTTACATCACTGCATATGCTTTTCCCATATGTTTTGTTTTTTGTGATTTTTTTATGCTTTAATTTTTTTCTAATGCTGGGAGAGAACAATCAAATGATAATCAATTCTGAGGTAAATCATTCAGTATATCTTTCAGTCTCTTGTATGATGCAAACAGGTTTCAAATAATTGAGCATTAGGATGGTAAATCATTCTAACTGGACTTTTAAAATAATCTGGAAAAGTTTACACAAAAGGCCCATTAAAAAAAAAAATAAAAAAAGGAACCCTTTAATACTGTCTAGTCATTTTTCTGTTGCTACAGTGGTGTCCATTTCAAGCACTCCAAATACATGACTCAGACTGTAAAGCCCAAGGCTTTCATTAAAATAACAGTATTTGCAACATGAAATTATGGAAAAGGAAAGAGAGTAACTTCTATGCTATTTATCCTAGTTAAAATTCAATAATTGTCTATTGAATTTTGTCCACCAGCATATTGCCATTATTGAGCACTTTAGAGAGCATTTATTTTCCTAACATACCTATACCCATATAAGGATAAATGTGGAAAGGAATTATAATTTCTGCAGCATCTACTGCTCAGTCTGATTTTGCTACCTATAGTAGCATGTGTTTGTCCAGGCACAGACATAACTTGCATACAAGTACAATTGTAACCCTGCTGGTGTGTTCAGTGGGTCAAAGGAAGGAGAAAACCACACTGTAGCAAATATTTGAGTTCCTACTTAAATTTTATGTTTGAATTTGCGCTGTTCAGGAATAATATATCTTCTTGATTATCCAGTTTTCCAGTATATGCATGGGAAACGAAAGTAGGAGTGAAAGGAAGATGTTACCAAGATGTTCTTGGTTAACAAGGCTCCTGCTGCAAGCAAAGTTCTTTATCCAGCCCTGAGCCACCACCAACCATCAGAGCCATTGCAGAGGTAGGGAGTTACTGTGTCAGGATGGGCCAGAATATGTCTTCAGGTTAGCCCACAGGAATAACAGCCAATGCAACAGAAGTTAGATGTTCGATTCCAGCCTTGCTCAGAGGATTTCATGTCAGCATAACTCTGTAGACTTCATTACAATTTTTTATGACTGTATCAACATGAAACTGAGCCCAGCAGTGTATGTCCATGTCACTGGGACTTAAAGTTGAGACCTTCCTTCAACCTCACACAATGGAGAAAGTCCTGGTTTCTCTTTTTTTCTTTTTATTTCAGAGGCAACTTTAAAGTTCCATTGTTACAGGACTGCAACACAGAGAATGATAGATGTGATGAAAGGATCTTTTATCTTCTTTTTACCCCATTATTAGAAAAGTCAGCAGTTCTGCAGTACTGATTCCTGAAGGTGTATAGCACTACTGTGTTACTACCACAACAGACAGCTCTGACAGGACCAAGTTCTAGATGAACTGGCTCCTTTTGCAAGATCACAACCAAAATGGTGGAAATAAATGTGCTGCACATAAAATTGGTAGGATGAAAAGGTTAACACGATAAATGCAATATAGGAAAGCACCTTTTTTCAAAGAATCTTCTGCAGTGCTTTACAACCCCTCAAGTCAAAACAGGTGGGAGAAATTAAATCAATCTTTCTAGTTTTGTTTTGCACTGTTCCACAAAGGCTTGTTCCACAAAGGCTTGTCCCATCTCTTGTTAAAGGACTGAGGCAGATCTCTAAGCAGGTAACTATTCTCACAGTAGCAGAAAGGGATATGCCTAAGGGAAGGGCAAGAATTTCCAAATAAGAGATAACGTAAGCTGCCTCATCTTGGATCAGCTGCTTCCTGCCAAATCAGACTGCTCTGCTTTGTTCTCCACCTCCTTTGAGGATATACATAACAGACACAGAAGGGAAAGAGGACAATCTCACCTTTCTTTTTTCTCCTTGCCCTTCATTTCTGTTCCTCCGTGAAAGACACAGGGTCTCTATTCTTACTAAAGCACCTTCACAATAAATATTAGATTTGTTTCAAACACTTAGCCTGTATAGACACCTTAATGCATGTACTGGTTTGAAAGCAAAACCAACGAGACTCCAAGTCAGAAAAACAATTTAATAGGCAAAAAAACAAAAGTAAAATAAAATAAGCTAAATACAATAGTACAAAAGATCACTGACAGAGTCAGAATACAACCTGACACCCTGTTAGTTAGGGTGGTGGTAGCAGTCCAGATGAAGTGGTCTTGTTGAAGCAGTGATCTTGTTGAAGCAGAAAGGTCCAGTAGCTCTTGGCCTCTGGGAATCCAGTGGGTAAGGGCCCCATGCTGTCCCAAATCCCAGATTATATCAAAGTGGGAATGCTTGGCTCCTCCCCCTGGGCAGAGCATCCCACAATGGGCTGATGTCGTTCTATGAGTCATGTAATGGGTCCTTGATGGCCCATTAAACAGAGATAGTTCCCAGAGTCATGGGGCAAGACACTGATGAGCCATTAGCAGAAGACAAGGGACACACTGCCCCACCTGGTTTCAACAGCTCATGAAAATGGTGATAGAATACAAACTTTGGGTACATCTTACATTTTAACCTAGGACAATGCAATCCAGCTTTCAAAAGCACACAGTGACATGGCCATTATGATCTGAGTTCTTTAGAAGGCTGATTGTAAGTTCTGTTTACTGATACCCAGTCCATGCTAGTGTTTATTATGCAGAAATACTTTTAAAATTGTGGTAACACATTTACTAGCAGAGAAGCTGCATAGACTGGGCAAAACTTGCTTGTTGCAAGAGAGGTTAGGAAGAAATGAGAGATAAAATAAGGAGCACAAAGCATTATGTCAGTGTAACTGTATCTAATTTAGTTCCAATTACTGATACCAGGGCTGCTTCTCTTCTGCCTTCTTCTGTACAGGGTTAGAAAGGAGCACATCTGAGAACAATACTGCTGTCAGTGACCGTTTCACGTTGGCTTTGCCTCATCAAAAGCAAGATTAAAGCCAGCAGAGTGGCTCTGAAAAGTTAAATTACTGTAGAACAATGGCAGTCTGTGTAGGGCCATAGGACTGAATTCCAGAAACTCTTTAAAGCTATTATGTATGTTAAATGAACCACTGTATCTACATGTGTGTGTACGCTTGGAGATGTCCTCAAGACCTCTGTGTCTTAGCTTAAGCAGTAATGAATGAGGTTGAGGCTCATGCATTTTGCCTTGACTTTGAGGGGGAAAAAATCCCAACCTGAGATGGAGAATGGTGTCAGCTGAGGAGATTGATGGTAACTTGTTAAGCCTTTCTGACCCATCTATGTTAAATCTCCTGCCTGTGCCCTTAGCTGCAGCTAACTGGACTTCCGGGCAGATCAAGAAATATATGCAGAGACTGAGAAAAAAAATAGCCAGGTCTCCAAATGTACTTGGCTGCTCAAAAACATGCCAGGAAAAAATTCTCTATTAAGAGAGACACCTAAATAATTCACCAACTTTTTAAAGTTTTACACTCTCAGTCATTGATTTCTGGCTCTGTTGTATTCATCATTATATGGCATGTTATTGAATTACTGACTCTCGCCAAACTGAAACAAACTGGTAAATTCTTTATGTTCTTAAGAGCAACAGAAAGAGGCTGATCTCTCCATTATCCCAGTTCAACCCTGTTTTTCTTGTTCTTTCAAACTTGTGGCATGTTATTCAAATGAATATTCAGGTGTTGAATACCTCTAGCTTTCATTTAGATGTCAAAACACTGACCAAATTAAACCTTTCCTGTAATTTAAGGTCCTTAAAAACATGGAGATAAACACAGTGTTTCTTGGAAAGTAGAATAGTATTCACTTCACAGAAATTCACTGTATATTTAACTATCTCCATGATAAAAGTCTAATCTAGATAATTCTATAGTTATCTGATAAAAATAAGCCCTTTCAGAGGGCTATATAAATCATTTTACAGATTTGTGTGAAAAAAAACATAAATTCTGCTCTCTACTTCCTCTTGAGAGTCTAGACAGACAAGTTTTTTGCTTTCTTTGAATAAAACCCCTTACTTACATTCTGGCAAGACTTTCCATATATTCATAATTTTCCATCTGGAAAGTCTTCCATTATTAATACACAACACAAGCACAAGTAGAAAAATACATTTTCTCCTATTTTGTGTGAGGCACAGAGGCTTCTTTCTTGAAGATGCATTCATCAAAGGGGCATTCCCTTAATGGAATGCTAGTCCTGTGAATATCCCCAGCTGCCTCATCACCCTGTGTGACCAGAGTGTGCTTCACTTCACACTGCCTGATTTGATGGAGGTCCTAAGAGCCTCTCTCTGCACTGGTTCTGGTGGCTCCCTCTCATTCCCAGGTTCTTGGCCCCTTGCTGATCCTCCTGCTCTCCCATTGTCCTTTCTCATTCACAGTCCTTCATCAGAGAGCTCTTGTTCTTGACTGAGGTTGGAGGTTCTGCTGTCAGTGCCCAAAGAAACATTTCACCAGCTATGGAAAAAGGGTCCAGAGCCCAGAACAAGTGTCCACACCGTGTCATCATGGTCTGGTTGAAAAAAGCCTTTTGAAGAGCTGGTCATCACATGCAAATTTCCCTAGCCCTGATCTTAATTCCATAAATCTTCCCCAGTCAATGATCTTATGTACAGAACAATGGCCAGTCTTCTGAACAGTAGAGAGACAACAAAAAAGAAAGTCTATTTGTCTATTTCTTGTGCATGAGAACTGTGAGCACACACAGAGCCTGTAATACTAGGATTTAAACTGGGAAGTTCATAAGGCCTTGATCAGAACAAATATAATTTCATTCATTGAGAAGTATCAGTTCAGTGCATCCCAGTGATGCTGATCTGATTATGGCAGCATCTGGATTAAACATCCTGATCTTGAAGATTCAGGATGTTTGAGATGGGGGAAAAAAGCAGAGACAAGACCCATTCGTATACAGAGTGCTGGATAGCTTTTTGCATCCTCCTCTTTTCCTCCCTTTTTTAAAGCTTCTTCCCTTCTGAGCTTGAAATATTAAAGACTACAAGCTGTTCTGCATAACAGGAAACCTGCAGACACAAAACAACGTAGATATGCCTATGTCAGTTATACCTTGCTCCATTTACTAAAATACCGTTTTAAGCATATCTGGTTTTAATGTACCTTTCATTATTTAGGGTTTTTTCCTAAGCATGCCTGTGTTATAAAGGAACCTTGTGGTTTTATGTGCTACAAATACCTCATTCATGTCTTTGCATTATCTATTACTGGTTATCTCTTAAAGAAGGGAAATGAAACAGACCTAGTGAAACATACAGTTGCAGGGTAAATCAACATTTATGCATTTCTTCCTCAACTTTATGACTCCTTCAATGTAATTAGTATATAAGTTAATTTTCAAGATCTTGGTTAAAAAAAAAATAAATAAAAGCTTGACAGTTGCAAATAGCTCTTTTCAAAGAAAGATGAGTTATAATTTTCTACAACCCCTTCCAATAATAAAGTGGACTATGAAGATAAGTGTATCCAGCATTTACAGGTAGCATAAGATCATCAGTAACATCCTTTAAACATCCAGCCATAAAAAGACAAATGGGATAAGTGAATTCACACAGTACTTTATGTAGGAGAAAGGTCTTAGGTCTTGCCTTCTAAATACAGACCACACAGATCTAGCTTTGATTTCAATCTGCTGTAGCACACCAGATCCTCTTTCTAAGGCAGCTCATACTTGTGTCTCTCTGGCTGACCTGACTGGCTATTTCAAGCTCCCTTGCCATTTTTGGATCCCCCAAAACCAGTCATCTCCTGTGGTGCCCTGGCCACCTTGACCTCTCCTGTCCTGGTATCCCCTTCTGCATCTGCTTGTGTCCCAGTGCCCAGCCAGCACCACTCTGTTATCCCCTGCTCTTCTGAAACTTTTGACATATAGGAACTGTAGTGAAACCACTGAATGATGGTGCTCCCCAAAAGTATCTACCCAAAGATTCCTAGAGATTTGCTTCTATCTTTACTGCTCCAGAGAGTGTATCTGATTCGGTTGATGAACAAATGAGCTCACTGAATTTTGAAACCAATTTTGGCTCTGGTTCTCCCTGCAGCTTCTCGTCTCTTGACTGACTGATTGATTGAGTCATCATTAATAGCCTGAACCTTTGAATGAAACCAGTGGGAGTCTTAACACTTTTACCAGCAAGAACAGGCTGCTGCACAGGTTTCCCACATGAAAGTACAATTCACTAACACTTAAAAAAAAAAATCCAAAAGACTGAGTTCACAGCTCATAAGTCAGTTTAGTATAGAAATATTTCACTGAGGCAACCTTTGAGTACAATAATAGGAATCTGTGGATGGTCTTTCTGTTTGTTTTCTGCCCTGATTTTAGCTTGTATGACTTCATCTTTTTCCTCAATAAGGTGTGTGTGGACAGAAGCACGGTACTTTTGGTGTGCCTTGAGAACTACCTCATTCCCCCATTTTTTTCTTGTCTCCTTTTTCATCCTTCTCACTGCCTCATGCAGCACCATCTTCCTTGGGACCACTGAGGGTAGGACATCTTCCCAGGGAGCCATCAGCACTCTGATTTCATTGCCAGTCTGTGGGATGTGTTGTGTGGAAGCAAACATTTTCAAAATCCTTGAACATATAACCTGAACTCATCACCTAGCAGATAAAAGACCTACCACGAGGTTACTGAGGCAGGCTAACCAACCTTATATCTGTTTTAAACCCCCAAAATCCCAGGCTAGATTTGAACATAGAAGCAGACTTTTACAAAGGCCTTTTGGACTACTTTTGATTTCATCTGTTATACTTCAGTGACCATCGTCATTTCTTGGTCATAATGTCGAGGAAAGATATAATTAGATTTATATTTATGTGCTTTGTGCAATATACAGGTTTATTTTCTGTTTATGTTATTACTGCTTTGGGAGTACAAACAAAACTGATGAGCACATTATTATACCTTTATGAGGGCAAGCTATTCAGTGCATGAACACTGGTGACACTTCCAGTACTGTGCTCACGATGCTTATTCTGATCAGAATGGTTTAAATAATACATGAACTCATGCATATACATATTGCAGCTCATCTCTTTCATTAGGTGCCTTGCTAAATTCTCTCAGCTAGTTCTCCCAAGCACTCACACATTTCCAGGGTGAAAGTCCTTTCATTTGTAGCAGACAGGTTGCAAAATCTTGCTGAGATATCATTTTAAACTTGTTTGGCTGTGCAACCTAGTTTAACAAGGGCAGATTGCAGCCTTTGCTTTTCCTATTCTTCCTGGGGGAAAACAAAAAGAAAAGAAAGGAAAAAAAAAAAAAAAGAGAGAGAGAGAGAGCTTATGTGAAGTGTTTTAATGTATGAAGAAAAAAATATGAAAGGAGAAGTGGAAAATTTGATTTGATAATTAAGATTTAGTGTTGGGACCACGCTGCTCCCAGTTCAGTCCCCTAGAGTTTCTCTATGACCTTGAGCAAGTCATGCTAATCTTCTAAGTCTCTGTAAAGTGGGGTAACAGTTCCTTCTTTTCTTTCCCCTTAATCTTTTCTATGTCACTCAGGTACAGATTCTCTTTCAGGGTCTTTACAACCATGGCTCCAAACATATTGAGGAATTTTTACACAAACCAAGTTCTGGTAAGGAAAATACTTTCAATTTTATATACTTGGTGCTCCAATTCAGGATAATCATTTAAAAAAAATTTAAAAAAATATGCTGAAGAATGCATATTTTAGAAAGTAAGCTCCTGCTTCCAGTGACTTTGGGTAGAAAAGTAGGATTTTGTGTGAGAGCAGGATGGTATCTGTGCATTAAATAGAACTGGCACAGAGGAATGAATCCATCTCTTACATCTGCTCTAACTCTGTTTCTCAGGAGAGCACCTGCCCTCAGTATCTGCAGTGCTTCCACACCAAACTTAAGGACATGGCTTTGCACTGGAATGGCTGTGAGAATTTCTCTGTCCTTTTGCCATCCACTGCCTGCTCTTTCTGCTGAGATCAAATGCAAGTGTCTGAAACAAATCAAACACTGCCCCCCAGCCAAATCAAATTAATATAATTAAATAGAATTTTAAACCACGAATCACATACTAGAACCTAACAAACCAGGACACTGGGGCCTGCTAATGGGGTACTGCTGTTCGTCACCTGGATGAGCACCCAGCTTCTCCAGTTCGAGGTTGTCCAGGCTCATTGCTTCCACAGATGCTGCTCTGATCTCAAAAGTCATCCAGGGTCTGCAGCTGCACATGGGGGTCATTCACAAAAAGGCAAAACAAATCTGTGCCTTTTCTCTGCATTTTCCAATAACCAGCTTGTGGTGCTACTCCTCATCCACAGGGGGGAACAGCACAGGGCACAACATGGACCTGTGTTCCTGGTTCATTAGCTCTGATTACCACATGGGATACACCCATCCCCACCTGGTCCTGGCACCATCCACCAGGCCACAGTGGCTGCAATCACTAATCACTCTGCTCTGAAGAGAAGTGAGTGGATGGAGCAACTCACCTGGGTTGCTCATAATTTTTTAGTGTCTTTTTTTATAGTTCTGTATCGTAAGCCATGTTTTTCCTCAAGAATTTGCTGTTTCAAAGCTGCAGTGGCTTCAGCAAAAAAGGCGACTGTGACTAAGGAATTTCCAGTCTCTTTGCTGTCACTGGTCACCCTGTTGGAAATCGTACAAAATCTGAAGGAAAATATTAAAGCAGATCTACCTTCCAGCTTCCTTGTCAAGTCCATGAGATTTTCATGTCTTTAAGAGCATCACTAGCACTGAGACTCTGGTTAGAAAAATTTCTGTACCCAGTCTGTGCTCAGGATCCTGTTACACTGACATACCCCAGGAATAAAATGTAATCCTGCAATCCCTTGTATCAAGAGGGTCTGTGAACCAGTGAATGCCTTAGGGCTCTGCTTGATGCCCATAATGACTCAATGTCTCACCACTTGCAGAGTCAGTGAGTTCAGAAGGGCTCTAGACCAAGAAATGTTCCCTTTATTTTTCTTTAATCGTTGTGTTGTCCTGGTGAGGTTCACACAGTTATTTACCTGCATGTTAAAGCACTTCTAAGAGCTTTCAATAAAGAGTTTCCTATTTCTAGAAACTCTTTCTAGAAACAGTAAAGGACCTGGAGAGGAAACATGAGAACTTTGCCTGGCATTGTTATGCTTAGCACAGGGAGGCTGCTCTAGCTGTTCGAATTTCTGAGTGGATTTTTTTTCAGGACAACTTGTCAGGAAAAGAGACAAAATTGATCAAAGAAAAAAGCCAGGCAGTTGTTTGTATGAAGCTTCTCCTTATCCTTGTTGGCTGTGGGTCTGCTTATACCACTATTGAAACTGAGAGCAGGGCTTGAATGGCTTGAGTGGCAAAAGACCCTAAACAAGAGTAACCATCTCATATCTTTTTATCCTTGTAACTAATTACAAAGAATCTGAGGTAGATGATCACCCTGGGCTATTTTCTGGCTGTGTTCCTACCCTGCCTTTCTGTGCAGGTAATGTTCAGGAAGCTTGTAATGTAACAGAGGCTCTGCCATCCAGTCTATAGTTGCTTCATGTCATCCTCTTCAGGCTTTTTATGTTATAAACATTTCTTTCTAATACCTCAAAGAGAAATACTCTAGTAATTATAGCAGCAATTTCCTTCCTTAGCTTTACTGTTTCTTCTCTCCTGTGCAGATTATTTCATTTAAGCTGATCTCCTCAGCAATTATAGTACAACATCATTTGAGACGTAATCACCTCTGGCTAACCTCTTCAGGATCCTTTGGATATAAATGTGTTGATGTCTAAGCATCCCAATGAAAACATTTCAGTGAGAAAAAACAATATGAAACCTAATATTTCCCAGAAAACTTGGTCGGAAATACAGCAGAACAAGTGCTCCCTGTTAGGGGGAGGGAAGGAATATCAGAAGAAGATATTGCATTGATTTTATGGTCAGAAAGAATAACTGTGATCATCTATTCCCATTGCCTACAAAACACAGGCAAGAATTTGGCTGCAGCTAGCACTACTGGCTGTAATGAGCCACATCCAAAACCCTGTGCAGTCACTGGGAAAAATGCTGTTGCCTTTAGTGAGAGCTTTGGATGATGATCAGTGTGAGCAGAAGCCCAGCAGTGCAGCACAGCTGTGGGGAAATCCCTGGAACCTACAGCGCAGTGATCATTTGCCAATAAACAAGGAGTACCAGTGGCTTCCAGGAGGCGGACATTTGCCTCTTCCAATATTTCTTCCCTGTCTCTGTGGCTGTTCTCACTAGGATGGGAAGAAAACTGGGGGGAAATGGCCAGGGAAGAATCACTTTTCCTTGCCTTCCTGCTCTGTCTGGAGCCACTGCCTCTGGGGCTCCTCTCAGCAGCAGCTCCTTTCTCTGCTGGACACCTGCACAGAGTAACTTCTCTGTTCCCTGTCATGGATGATACAACAAAGACAGCTGGAGTTTGGTATTCTCATCTAATGTTTTGGTTAAAAAAAGGAGAATATTTATTTCTTTGATTTAGGAATATCTTAACAAAAGTTGACAAATTTAGAGGTGTTTGTGTGTGGGTGTAGTTCGTTTGCCAAAAAAAAAAAAATCAACAAATTGCTCTATCAGGAATGTATTAGATCTATCTGGCTAGTCTTGGGGGAAAATGCAAACAATCTAAAATAAAAAAGTACTCAGAAATGCTCCTCTGAGGCTTCAAAGTGCAGTAATTCAGAAATACTGCATTTTGTGACAAAATTGCAGTTTGCATTTTAACAGTGGCAAAACTCAGCAAAAATGTATACTCATTGTTTTCCACTCCTAAAAAAAAAAAAAAAANCTTTTTTTTACCCCATAAAAAAAAAAAAAAAAAAAAAAAAAAAAAAAAAAAAAAAAAGGGCGGAATCAGATTCTGAAGGAGATGGTACAACAGGATAATTCCCACTGGTGATGTAAAACCTCTTTATTCCACAGTTACGACTGCTCTGGTGTGCATGCTCCCAATACTATTCTTTGCAGAAGCTGGAGAGCTGAGTGGAAGCCTGCAGGATTTGGTATTTTGCATAAAAGTATTAATTTTCAGACCACAGTTTAATTCCTTCTCAGGTGGCTAATAACTAAAAAGCGCTGGCTTGGGTGATACAGAGGCCACTGAGTTCTGCTGCTGTCCCTGATGAACAAACTCATCCAGCCAGGCTGCCAGCTGAGCTCTTCAGCTGAGGCAGCAGCTGCTGTAGTGGTCACTGGGAGGCAAAAGCTCTCACTTAGACAATGCTCCCTCACAAGAACATCCTTCCTGCACTGGCCTGGAGCTATAACAAGGCTCCCTTACAAACAAGCTAAATAAGAGTCTCCTCTCTCCCATCCCCTCCGGTCTCCTCATATATAAGTGAGGGATATTTAAGAATATTTTTCTTCCCCCCCCCTCCCCCGCCTTTTCAATTTATGAACTTTTGCTGTAAGATTGTAAAGCAAGTTGACCAAGGCAGAATTTAAAGTCAGAACTTCCATTGATGAAGTTACCTCAAGGACATACACATCTGAAAATTCCCCATTGCTGGGCAGCAGGACAGCCTGAATACAAGTGTCTAGTACCAATTTAAATGCCTTCAGCACCCTGACTGCCAGATGCCTCTTTTTTTTCCAGGCAAAGGAGGATGGACCAGGTCAGGCCACATATTAAATCTGCTTCTTCTTAGAAATACAGCTTGTCTACAGCTGCTTGTTTCATTAACATGCAGCCTCTTACAGCAGCAAGAGAAAAGACAGGACAGTCCTTTTTGGGCAGGAGTGCCTGCTGCTCTTAGAAGCAGGTTTGTGAGTTCTCATTGGCATTTGGGGGCAGGTTTACTTCTTTCTGATGAGTTTTGAACAAACATCAGCATGGAGTTATTAGCAGCATCCCTATTATGTTTCTAATAGTCTTGTTAACATGCAGGAAATTGATGCCAGGAAATGTTAAGGAGTGTATAGAGGAAAGTTAGTGCAGTATTCTTGGAGGCCCATCCAGATTTTGTCAACAATCATTGCTCTTCTCCAGAGATCACGTTTTTTTGTTTGTCCTGGGCAAGAGAGAGACAATAATTGATCCTGCTTGAGCTTTTTTGCCTCTTTTTCAGTCAGCTGTGGTCAAAATGTCCCAGAATCTGGGACCTTACAGTATAATCTTAGGAGCAACATTACAGTATGAAAGTGAAGAACTGAAGGTGTTTAAGAGAATTATTGGAAATCCAATGACAAAAAACTCCCAGTAGAAAATGAATTAACATCACATTTCAGAAATGTTTTTTGACCCGTTCTACATTGCAGGCTTCCTCTAAGACTCCTCATCCAACAATTTCACTTCTGCTCCCATGCTGTTAAATGTGGATCCTTGTTCTCTGCAACACAGAACTATTGCAAGGTACTCAGGTTTTAAGGAGCTTCATGCCATTCAAGAATATTAGTGGAGTTTACTCCTCTAGTCTGCATCCCTGTTCCTTTGGACTCACTCACAAAGGGCCTCTCCCATTTTACTTTAATACAGAAGGTTCAGAAAGCCTCTCTGGCCCCTGGGAGTGAAAATTCCTCCTGCTGTATCCCTGGGGATTCAGGCAGTGACACATCCAACACTGAACAGTAGTGTCCTTACGTATGTGCACTCAGGACAGAAATATTAAGTACCACTTCTCTCAGCATTCCTATTCAGAAGGCATTCATGAGGCAGGTATCTGCATTTTCTGAGTATATAAGGGACACTGAAATACCTTGTAGCAACACTGCAAAACCACAAAGGGGTCATCTGTAACCCCCACTGTAAGCGCTAAAAGGGGTAGAACTGAGGAAGGACAAAGCACAGGCACAGGTGTAGTGAGTGCACTGCTGGGTGTGTTGCTTCTCTCCTGTTTTCCTTGCCCAACTTGTCTCATGGAACAATCATTTCATCTTTTATGCTGAAGAAAAGGAAATACGACACTGTTGATCAGCACTGCTTCTGCAGTTGCAATACAATGAAATGAGATCCAATGTACTCAGCTGTTAGCTGAGCAAGTCAGACTTACTGACCTTCACTGTGACTGTTAATGTGCAAAATCCTCTGTCTTCCAGCTGTGAAAGCTGTTTCTCGTTTCTGAAGTGAGAACAAGGAAAGGAAAAAAGACGGACAGAATTTTACACATGTGATGCCCCTACCTCCTTTTTTTAACTAATAGTGAGTATTTTACTTCAGTCACAGGCATCACCTAATTCATGTTTCTATGGGATAAAGAAAGCCTTGCTGTTTGCTCATGCAGTCCTGGTGTCCAAATAATTTCTCACAGACACTAAAAATACCTCTGTATTTTCAGCCAGAACCAGTGTTTCTCTAACAGCCACAAATCATTCACGATTTATCAGCCTGCCAGTTGGGATCTGCCCTGTGCTCACAGGGAGCAAACTGTTCTGTGGCAAAAGCCTGCAGTGGGATGAGCAGCATTTGGGCTGGTGGGAGAAGCCACCTGAATGGAGGCACTGCTCGCTACCCAATGTCATCATTCTCTCGGGGAGATGATAATGAACCTTGCTCACCATTTCATGAAAATTTCATTTGCTGCACACAGGGCTTCCTGACAGGAGCTCTGGTGAATCTCGCAGAAGTGGTTTAAGCCATTACCGCCTCCTGCTATGTGCTCCCTCTGTGCACGAGGACTCTCATCCTCGTAGCTGTGGTAGCTGAATAAAAGAGGGGCAATGAACATTGCTTGCAGCAGCTCTAGGTCTAATGTGTTCTATTACAATGTCAATGAAGGTGACATGCACAGGAAGGGGGTCACACTGATAGTATAGGGTTAAAATGATTTCTGTAGAACTGCAAGCTGGTAACTGGGGGTGGTGGTGGTGTAGGAAGGGTAATGGTTAGGAAGGGAAAGGCCTGGGCTTGCTGGTCAACAAGGCCTTGAGAATAGAACGTTAGTTTTGCTGTAGTTGCTGTAGCTAAGGCCGTTGTTTTGACTAAATCAAGCAGGACTTTGTTTGGGGAATTGAACATGATCACTGTTTGTCTAAATTACAAGAAATTTTTGCTTGGGTAAAATCAATAGAACAATATAAAGTAAATAATCAATACATAGCTGTGTAGCAGAAGGGTATAAAAACGTGTGTGTCACGAATCACTGTTGGACTCAGATTTGGGTCAGCATACCCCGGCTCCTGGAGCTTCTCAATAAAAGCACCTGCATATAATCATTCCATGATTATGTGTTTCCAACGCTAACAACACCGTGATCACACACTGACTCTGCCAAAGTGCTCCAAGTCAAAGGGGAGAGAAAGGGGTTCCCCTTCCCTGAGAGATAAATGAAAATTGCTGCTGAGTCACCAGAAAACACAAAAACTGAATTATTGATTTTGAAAGTACTATTACTTTTAACAGCATGCTCTTGTATGTGTCAAGAGAGACTCTGATAAAACAGGCTCACAGATCCACAAATCCTCAATAAACTCCAAGGATAATATTTTAAAAATTTCCTGGAAGACTAGGAACTCCACTTCTGTTGTTGAAATCAGCTTGAGCGGCTCAGGCACCTCAGAATACCTCACCTTGGAACAGTCTACTTCAGTCATCAAAATCAGAAGAGTCTGGAAATCAAAAAGAACAGCAGAACCACAAGCAATTATCTTGGCTCTTTCATTAACTGAAACTGCTGAGTTAAGTAACAATTAGGGCTTTATCCTCTGGGGTGCATGACATCTGAAGACAGCTGAATGTTAACTGTGCCAGCCTAGTGCAAGCATTTCAGCAGCTGCCCAGGCTAATGTATGTGAGTAGATCCAGACTTTTAAACCCAGCCTTGCTGCTGAGGCTTAGAAGATGTTTAAAGCTGACTAGGTGCCTAAGATCTGGCTGAGAGCCTGACTCTGGAGCTCCTCCAGAGGCTGTAGCTGGGTGGTCCAAGTTAAATGTGGGTGGCTCATGAGGGCCAGCATCCTGTGCAGCTGTCCCTGCTAGGCAGGAGTTGTCTGCTAGGAAAGAGGGCTGATACCAGGAAACATTCCAGGTGTCTGATCCACATCTGTCACATGATGTCTGGGCTCAGCTGGATGAACAGAGGTGACATCTTCAGGGACAGATGATAAGATTATTACCTGCGGTTTTATCTACGAGTCACCTGAACACCTGAGGAACAGCTCCTGAGCCACGGCAGTTTGCAGTGCTTCAAGAAAATCAAAGTCACTGACAGTCTCTGATAGATCATGTGGTTGGAAGAGCTAATTGGTATCCAGTGGGGCTAATCACACCTAAACTCCAATAAGATGGCTCTCTTGGGCACTAGTAGCAGTGAAACTGTGAGCTGTCTGCCTGGCAATACAAGGCTGCCTGCACGTCTACCTAGCCATGAATGTAGTTATCTCCCCAGAAGTGAAATGGAAGTGTCATTTAAGCTCCAACCAATTCCTTACAGAATTATGCCAAAAGTTATGTGTCAAGTTTATAAAATCAAATTAAAAGCATCCATATTGTGCTTTGTTCCTGCTTAACTGTGTTGGTAACCGCTTTGGGAAAGTGGTGCAGTGTTGAATATCTTTCTGTAGTAATTACAATTGGATAGGAAAATGAGCTACAAAACAGGGAAGTGCTTTTATCCTGATTTCACAGATGGAGAGCTGAAACACTAAAGGCCAAATCTAATAAAGAATTACAGTATTGCAGAACCTACCTTGCAGTCATCTAGTGTCCATATGGTATGCTGAACACTGTTAGACACCTAGTCCCCATTTAGAGAAGCCTCTGTTTATAGGACAGGCTCATCCTCTCTAAATGGGAGCCAAAATAGTCAACTTACTGAGAAAGAAGCTGCCTTAAATGACTGCTCTTATGTCTCCCTCATCTGAGCTGTCCAGCTCAGAAGTGTTATGAGCAAGAGTGGGTGTTAGACTGCACATCTTGATTACCGCATCTGGGTTTTCAGTCCGTTTTGACTTAGGGCCATGCCCTCCTCTAGATAAGCATACCAGTGAGCTCCCAGTGCTTGGTAGACTTCCTTCATCTCTTTCAAAAATAAAAGGAGACCTCTTCTTCTTCACAGTGCATTTAGTGCACATTTTAGTGGCCGCTAAGACAAGTTTAGTCTCCCTTTTCCTTCCTTCCCATACTGAACTTGTTGCCCACGTTAGAAATAATTTGAGATCAAGACAAGCAGCAGGAGGGAGTTTAGCTCTGCAATGTACTACCTGAGGATAATGTTTCGGGAATATCATGCATTCTGGATATGAACCAGAACCTATTTTGGTGCATCCTGATGAATTCCCCAGCTACAGTGGTATGGATACGTTTTTACACACAATTTCCAAAATAATTTTGTCACAGTGATGCAGCTATGAAGATCCCCTTCTTCAGTCCCTCTGGACAGAGACAGTTCAGATGCTCCTGTGGCAGATGGCAGACATGTCTTAATCCCTTTAAGCAGGAGCAGGACCTGGGAAGTTAGGTCCTTCAATGACTGTTATTTTGGTGCCTCTCCAAGTCTGATAACAAGGAATGTGAATTGTTTGCATGCAAACTTTTTTCCATATTCCAGTTCTGCCTCCTCCTCGATGTAGTTGCCTATATCCCATTTTGAATCTGACCTTGAGTAGCTTATCTAGGTACCCAGGCAGAATCTGTAGCAGAACAGAGCTGAACCCAGCCTCCAAAGTCCTGATGTCTCTTTGGATCTGTCTTGCCCATCTAATTTAAATGAAGCCTTAGTTTTACTCACTAATTGCCCAAGCAGAGCTGCTCTTGATTTTAAACTGATGGCCAAATATTAATTGGAGATCTAGAGACAGAAAAAACAGACCAATTATTCCCCATAAGACAAAACCAGAAGTACATTAAGTGAAATCTTTCCACAGAAGATGCTTTAGCTGTTTTTCTCATCTAATGCCACAAATACAACGATGGCAGGTCCCAGCTGTCAGATGCACACAATAACAGCTGCCAATTTTACTGGCTGATAAATGCAGGATCGACACCTCAAAAGGAAGACATTCAGCTGGGGAAACCTCTGAAATAAAAATTCTGCATAGCATTGTAAAACAGGTGGACACCCTCTGAGCCTCATTTAGCAAGTTCCCCCATCACTGAGACTGTGCCCAGCCCACCACTGGGTAAAATATTCCTGGCTGCATGCACGATACCAACATTACAAGGGTCTTGGAGACAAATACTGCTTGAAATGACAATCCATAGGGCTTTCCAGAAGGGGGACTGATTAAACCAGATGGGGAGAATTTAGCCACAGCAGGCCAGATTCTCAGCTAATGTAAATCAGCTTCACTCCACAGATGATTTGCAGCAGCTGGAACCTGTAGCTTCAAGAGATCAAGTTGCAGTCTCCTGAGCAATTGAGTCTGCATAGATTTTGACCAGTAAAATTAACAAGACCAATGTGTCTTGTGGGAGAGAGCTAATCCTTAAATTAACAGAAATTGCTGAGACTTAAATAGTAATTTCTCTAGTTAGAGATGCACCAGGTTTTTCTCTTACCTTCTCAGAGCTTTTTTCCCCTGAACCTCACAACATAATCAATACTGAAATAACACATCTGAATGGCCTTGGATGGTAGCAAGCCGTAAAAGCTTCTGAAAGCTGTTAAAATTTAAATGTCCCATTTTAAGTGGAAGGAGTTTTTAAGGACAAGACAGCAGCTGCTTTGAAATGTTTGTGAATTCTTTTCTCCTTGCAATTAGTAGCAAACAATAAAGACCTCCTTTTAGAGCACGGATGGCAGTTTCTTGACTTTGGCAGCATTTGTTTTTTCTAAATGATAACAACTGTGCATGTTTTTTTCTGCTTAGGAGGGAACATGTACCCCTGTAAAGCAGGCGGGTTCCACACACTAGCTGTAGGCACCCTCTTCTGAGAAACTGTTTCAAGCCTGAGCCTCTGTAATTAGTATTTTTAGTGATACATAATATAAACCTAAGAGTGCTGTTATGCCTAGTTTACCCAAAATTGGTAAGTAGAGAAATCTCTTACTTGCCCACCTGTTCAGCAGTTGTCTCTCAGTCCCCCATGTCCTGCAGAACTTTGTGCTTCTACCAACAATAAGAATTTGCTTTGTGTAAGCGAAGTAGAGGCACAGAGGAAAGGTTGGTTTGGCTGCTGTCAGTTGTTTGTTGCTGTGTAAATGGTTTCACGTGGCTCTGAATAGAAAACCTCCCGTGAATTGACTTGTATCTCCCTTTGCTGGGGATAACAAGGCATTAGATGGCAACTTAGGAAGCTGCAGTGTGTTCCAAGCTGTGCATGGAGCCCTGTTTACTTGATAATGTTTACAGCCAAAATCCTTTTCTTACTGAGCACAGTGCTTGGACTGCTTCAACAAGCTCAGCTCTGAGCTGCAGCTGATAGGTGTTAGTTATCTGCAGAGTTCTGAGCTGGGAAGCTGTCCTCAGGAATAGCGGATTGGTTTCAAATGTGCCTGTTCATGCCTGGACTAGGAGTCCTTATCTGAGGAGCATGCTGCTGGTTTTGTTCTTTGGGAATAGTGACCACCTTCTAGAGATGGTGGGGTGCTCTCAGGAAGGTAAGGCCAGACTTTCCATCTAGAGTTCATGCTGTCTATAGAGTTTTCTATGTTGGAGTCATGCTCTTTGGAAGTGAGACTGTTGAAACTGGAGAGGTTTTCAGCTGGTCTCTTGAAAAGCCTTTCACATAAAAAATGGAGAGGGGCTCTAGCTTCTCCTTTTAGCATTTCTACTTCTTTAGAAAGTGAGGTCAAGAGGAATTCCTGCCACAGAACTTGGCTGCTGAAGGCTAAGTTTGCCAGGTTCGCTTAGAAGCTCCTCCTGTGTTCTTGGAGATGATGGCAATTTCCAGCAGGAGGACATTTCCCCTCTCCCAGTCAGCAATGGTGTGCTTCCAGTCCTATGCATTCAAAATATGTGAATCAGCTATCTAAAATCATTAAACAGTTTTACATCTGAGGCTGTATTTTTGTGGTGCTTAGGTCATATGTCCAAGTTTTATTGCTCACCATGAGGGCTAGAGCACTTCTAGAAGCTGAGAATTTTTTGTTGTCCTTTGAGTCTAGGACTTGGGACTTTAATTAAAAGAATCAGGCAGTTAGAGACATTCACTAAAAGCACGAGGTTGCAACCTTGGTCTTGAGGGAGAAACAGAATTTTTCAGAGTGTATAAAGGCTACAAAGGTCACTTGTTCAATTTTAACAGCGTTGGGTTGGTTTTGAGGTATGCTTTTTTCCCAGCAAGAATCTCATCTAGGAAATCTGAGGGAAGCAGGGAAATTGAAATGATTTGGAGATGGTCTGAAAACAAAATCTGTGAAGAAAAACATTCATTTTAAACACTTAGATGAAGACAGAAAATACATTTAGCTGTAGAGCTTGAGCAAATACTTAATAAGGACAGAACAAGGCATAAAGTAGTGTACTTTGCAAAGAGAGCACAGCAATGAAGGAAATAATTGTTTCTCCACAAATTAGATTCCCATTTGTAAGGACACGTGTCATGGAGCAATTTCAGATCTGAGTTTTCCCAGATATTCTGTTATTTGACATATTTGTACCAAAAGTGAGCATATTTTTAAATATTCCAGCTTAAGCAGAGCTTGAGGCAAAGACACAGGTAAAGTTTCCATGCTGTATTATGCAGGTTAGACTTTGTGTTTATTTTAGTCTTAACATCTATGAATCTGTTTCTGTGCAGTTGCAATATTATGTACACCAGATTTTCTTATCCCCTTGGGAAAACGGATCCAGGGAAGGGGCCTAAAGTTTTGTCTGGTTCCAGCCTGCGGACTGCTTTAGGCTTTAGTGAAAACTACCGTCAAAATTTGTCTTATTCGCACAAGACACAGATGCTGCAAAGAGTTGAATAGGACAAAGAGGACAAAGTAAATGTTCTTGGGTGACTTTAAATATACAATTCTATGCAAATAGCTCCATGGTTGCATTCTGGGTCTTTTCTCCCCTCTCTTTTTCTCC
>VYXD01009601.1:0-79529 GCA_013397195.1 Hylia prasina
TTATCTGCTTTAACTTCCTCTTTGTCAGAGTTGGAGTTGGAGTCTACCGCGGACCACCCGTACAGCCACCCATCCGAACTCAAGTCTGAGTCAGAGCCAGAAGTCGACTGACTAGATGTTTCTGGGCTCCAGTACCTTTTTGTCGGTCTCTGACCCCGCCCCTTCCCCTTGGGGGTGGGCTGCTCCCTCCCCCTGGGATCACTCAGCCTTCTGCTAGGGGAGGCTCTTGCCTTATTAGGGTATGTTTTCACGCGCACGCTCTGATTGGTTTGTTGCCCCCTTTCTGATCTCTCCCCCTTTCCCTGCTCGCGTGTGCCTGTGGCATCTAGCAAGTATCCTTTGTTCTCGCTGATCGCGTCCGCGCCCCCCCACATTCTTGTAATTCAGTGCTATTTTGTGAGCTATAGGGTGGAGGGCTCTCTTTAGCAGTTTCAAGTTCTGCTCTGGTGGCAGCAGTTCTGGCTTCCTCTGCTAGCCCACCCCAAAATAGTTGTGCTTTCTCCTGCCCCTGAAGGGGTGACTCTGAGCTCGGAGGCTGTGGAGGGGAGTTCCCCTCCTGCGGATTTTTGCACTCGGCAAGATCACTTTCGTTTGTGGTCTGTGTAGTTGTGCCAACTCCCAGCTGGGGCATGGCTAGCAAGTTCTGTGCGGCTTTCCAAGTTTCTTGTTCTTGTAAAGCTTTTTGGAGAGCCTGCACGACTTTTCCCCATGATTTAAGACGTTTCCCTGACCCTGAGGACATAGTTTCCTCGGCCAGAGCTTTAGCGCATCTGTCCCAAGTTTCTGGATGGAGAACATCCACCGGGCGGTCTACGACCCCCATATCTAAAAGTCTCGCAACTGCGAGAGTAAAATCTTTGGGCTTACAATCTATACCCCATTGCTTATGAATCTGAGATACGACCTTTGGAAGCGCTTCCATTGTCCTCGCTGGTCCAGGAGCGTCCTTCCCGCCGGGCTGATCCAGCCAGTCCGGCCGCAGTTCACCCGTCCAGGCGATTCCCGATTCCCATGGAGCTTCGATTCCCAGGTTTTGGCATCACTTGTCGCCTCTTCTGAGGCGTGGCGACCTGGTTCAGGAACGGCACGGGGACCCACCCCTGGCCGCTCGGTCCATGAGCTCTCTGACACCAGTATGGTGGAAGACAAATGACGTTTATTAAGGAGTGATTTGATGCTTTTTAACCTAGGTTTGGAATGTCACATCCCCCTGCTTATGTCACAAGCTGGGTGGTCCTAAGTAACTATGGGGTTAAACAACTAAACAGAGGGGTTCTATCCTTCGCGTACATCCCGTAATTCTTCCGATTGCCTATGTTCACTCACAATATCAGAAAAAGCCAGCCCTATTTCTCATACCAAAATAGCACAAAATTATTTTTCAGATTAAAAAAAAATCTCATTATCTTTGTGCAATGACACCTTCTATAGATGGATTGTGTCTATCCTACAAGACTGAGCTGCTTCAATGTCAGGATTACACAGAGGCAGAAGTGGATAAAACTCTCTTCCTGGTAAAAGAGTCAGTGGAACAGTCATGCCTCTAGTCTAGCTGCAGGAAAAGCAAGAAAATGTCAAGTGAGTATGTCCAGTAAATAAAATTCCATGTGTTACCAGTGTTTCAAAATGCACAGAATTATGTAAACTGATGCATTTCTGGCATATTGAAAAAAGCTGTTGCTGAAAAGAAGTTTTCATCATGTGTACATAACAGAGGGAAAGTACAAAGTTAAAAACTCACTGTTCAGGTAGATAAAGTTCATTACCGGTGCACTGCAGTCATGCAGTTACACTTCACGAGTGTAAGACAAAAAATATTAACTCTGTATGCTAATGCACAAAAAGAGTGGAGAAAAAATCCTAATGCTCACAATTTTCCAGGTTATTAACCACTAAAGCAGTATCAAAAGTTTATTTATGAAAATGAAACCAAATTATTTTTATCAGGTAGAGTGAATTTTAAGCTTGTTCTTAAAAGGTTGCAGCTTTAGAATATGAGGAGAAATATTGATAGAAGTAAAATCTACCTAGGACTTAAACAAGGACACTTTTAGGAGGGAGGCTGGGGAGGGCTCTCATTTGCAGAATGCCAGGGAGACATTTGGAAAGGAGTTCACCCTGTGCTTCCCTGGTCTGTGAGCAGCTTTGTGACCTGAGACAAAGCAATGTGAACTGGATAGGTTTATACAAAACCTGCCACCACCTAAAACCACCACCTAAACAAGATATCTGCGTGCTTGGTTATTAAAGAATATGGTTATATTCCTGTCCTGCACCAGAATAGCAGCAATCTGTGGGAATGAGGTCACCTTGCAGTTAAATGCCAGATTTAAGCACTCACCTTTAGAATTGCTCAGTTAAGAAATTTTTATAGTTTAGCTCCTTGCTGACTTTGATAAGAATTAGAAGGACTCAGGAAAGATAAAAATATGCAGACATATATAAGAGACTGGTTTTATTTGTTACAGCTGAGAATTTATCATGGTACACTAGGATAATTTCATCTGCAAAGAATATTGACAGAGGCTTCCACAGAATTAATATTTCAAATCACTTTCTTGTTCCATCAGCACTTTTCTGCATACTCTTCCACTATTTAATGTATTATTTACTCTTCCACAGTATTTAATGTAGTAGTGTCAGTCTGTAGGAAAAGCTGCAGCTAATTTGTCTAGTGACCCTAATGAATGAAACAAATTATTCTATTTACCTGAGTATCATTCTGATTCAATAGCAGTTTTCTCAGCACAGCAATTTCACTGCAGTTCCAGTGAAGAGAAATATTTTCAGCCAATGTTTAGTCATTCTCACAAGTGTTATTAAACACTGTTAGTCATGCACCAGCCATCTGTATCTTGAAACATTCCAATCTTGTATTAAGAAATGAGTATTTTATGGAGAAAGTCAGGGAAAAAATAGCAGAAAATATTACTGAAAATTCCAGGACAGTACACAAACTGAATAAGATTCCATTGGGTTAGCTTGAATATTATCTTGAAATAAAACGTTAAGACTATTGCACATTATGTTTGACATTTGACTGTTTTCTGCAGCGATGTACAGATAACACTCATTTGTCCAAAATCATATCATTACAAAGAAAGAATTAATGACTAAAAGCCTTAATATTTCCCTCAGTTTATCATCATGAAAGCAGAAGCAGCATTGCTAGATCAGAAATGATCTATAGGGCAACACATTTGTGAGATAGATTTAATTGTGTTAAAGGATGAAATGATAAATTCAAGGTTAACTGCTTGAAAGTCCTCATTAGAAAGTGTTTGTGGTAAATAGGGATCATAAAATCACTGTTTGAGTTTGTTGTTGTTTCTGTGCTGAACTAGATTTCTGATATTGTTGGGTACCTCTCATAATTCAGTATTTGACTGTTCTCTCTGTGATCTGATTAAGGTTTAAAAATTTAAGAATGATTGACGATTTGGATGTAAAATTTACACTTAAACCCCATCTCTTTCACAAGCTGGCTATTTGCATAAAACCTTTACATACATAACTTGGCTCCAATTTTAATATACAGGCTTTTTTTTCTCCCCAAAGTCTTTTTTAAACAAATAAATAAACAGAAATAAATGCAGCTTAAATGGTGTTTTAAATTCACTTGTGCTTGGAATGAAATAAAATTATCCCCAAATTAAATCAAAACAAAATTCATAGGCAAGTATAGTCACGTGCATGCAGTGTGAATAGAAACAGAAAAAAGCCTTTTTCCAAGATATCACTGCTGCTAAGATACAACTCAGTGTCTGAAGTGTGTGGTGCTTTTATAAACCATATTCTCTCCCATGCTTTAGCCCTGGCTCTCTACATCCCTTCAGGCTACACAAAAACACCATCCTAAGTCAGAGAGATGACACTAAAAAACATTGCTCTGATTCCTACTGTTAGTTTGTCACTTTAATCATCTGACACCAAATTCTAGTGCCAACCTAGATGCTGAGCATGCATGAAAAGCTGAAAATTACTTGTGGGATGGGGAAATATGAACAATAAGTTAGGGGGAAACTCCAATTTCATCTACTTCTAAATGACAGGTATTTTCAAGGTTGCCCTTGAGGGTATATTCATCTCCTTTTAGACATACTGGCTAGCATCACAGACCACTGCCAATGTTTGTTACTGGAGCTTTACATACTGCTGAAATTGTAGTTTCTGCCTCATCATTGTTTGACAACCCGGACAGCGGTTTTAGAGGGGGCTTTGAAATCAAGCTTTCAATGGATTGGTCATGTCATCTATACAGATGCATCCCCAAGCAATGGCAAACACACAGCAGTCCCCGAACAAATGGACATATCTAAACTCAGAAACCTCAAAGCATTAGCAGTTGTTTAATACAATCCTGACATTAATTTTAATTTAGTAGAAAAGTATTGGTTTGCCATTGTGACAGCAATCACAATGGCAAACCAATACTTTCCTACTAAAATAGCTGTAACAATTACTCTGTAAGTGTTTGCACATGCAGAAATCATTTGTATACACCAATATGCTCTTCAGGGTCATACCAGGAGTAACCATAAAATATCACTTGCAAGGTGTTGCTAAGATCACCTTGCTACTGCTAAGATCCAGCTCCAGACTTACTCATGTTCCATGACCACTTCAGGGCAGCTGGTCACAAGGGGAGACAAGGGGCTCAACATGCAGCTTCTGCAAATTCTTTAAACTTCTGATGCAAAAGACATGCAACAAAAACCTCCAGAGAGATAACACCCCTTAAAGAGCTTTACTCCACTAAATTGTGGGGCAAGAGACAGATAATGGCATTTTGGGTGTTAGGCAGTGAGGACCCTCTTTAGGAGTCTCTTTAAGGCAGAAATTTGGAGCAGGATTTATTTAGCCTTTCTTGCCATTGATAAATAAAAACACTTGCATTTAGGAATTCTAAAACTTTCTTTTGTGCTACTAATATGCTCCATTTTAAGTCCTTCTCATGAAAGATAATTGAAAATCTATCATCTCACTAACCAATTTCTTCTAACTACTTGGAATCAATGTTATTTTCATACTTCTTCAAAGGTTTAAGAGTGTGACTAAGTCTGGGGAATAACACAGAAACACTACTGAAATTCTTCAGTTTGAAAGAGTTATGGAAACTCCATTCAATATTATTGAGAGTAATATGACAATTAATTTGAACAGCAGAGAGTAATCCAATTTGTTGTGTAAAGGCAAACTATTTGCACGATACAGAAATACGCATACTTGAACTGATGCCAGGAGAATTTCAAATTAAACTACCCCAATATATTACTGGTATGTCGTACCATTTAATGAGATTAAATATCAGATTTTTCCTCCCAGAATACTAAGTCAAATATTGGTATAGGCATCTTACTCATATCTTATTTATACATACTATTTGACACTACATATTTAATTTCACTTTCTTCACCCAAATACAAACTTCCAAAGATCCTTTGCCAGGAACCTCAGTTATTGTCATTCTTAACATAAGCATCTAATACAAACAGAATTAAATATTTATTTACATTTGATTTTATTTATTCTATATTTCTATTTCTTGGTAGGTTGTAGTACACATGTCAATATGTCACCAAATGAAAAATATGAGAGGTTAACTACATGACAGCCACTGGAAAACACTTAATTGTTTTTTCCCTTTCTTATTAAAGTATGCTTTATGTAGCACACATCACTAAGATTTTTACTGGCTTTAGTAAACCTTCAAACACAAAAACGTTTAGAAAATAACTTATAAATGGAAAGGTGAACTTGATTACCTTATATATTTGAGACTCAAGTATTGCCAATCTTGTGCAACTTGACAGTACACAAGAAGTCATGCAAGCTCCTCACCTAGAAAGCACAGGACAAAGTGACAATAATGAAGATTTTGTAGTTCAATTTTACAGCTTTAGCTTAAGTCACCACATTTAAATAGTTCCAAAGTCCTGCCACAGCATTGTTGTCTTCTGTGCTTCTATCACAAAGAGCTGTGACTCACAACACGGCTCCAAGTGAAAGAAACGTTGGAGAGTTCTTCTAAAATCAACTTAGAAACAAAGGACTGTTATCAGAAACAAGAGCCAACATCACTACGGGCCATTAACTATTAACAGGAAAGAATAAAAATCAGATCTTTTCAATCAAGTGCCTGTTAACCATTTTAGAAAAAGTTTGTGTGGTAATCATGGCAAATATCCAGAGTTCTCCTCTTAGTCTGATATCAATTTCTCCACCAGAATGCTCAGGACAGGAACAGGTTTGAACTTCCTGCTCATACTATATACTAAAAAGTCAGCAAACCTGGTAAAAATAAGCCAATGCATTGAAAAGCATATTTTTTGGTCCATGGGCATTAATTTCCTTTACCTGCTGATTTGCAATTAAAGAAAATAACTTTGAGGGCTTTTCCCCCTAAAGGGAGATCCATTTTCTTGCAATTTCCCACATAGTTACAGGGGGGAAAATATTTTTTTCAACCAAAGAACCCATTTTTAGTTCAAGGGCTTGAAGAGCTGACTTGCAATATATTTTTAAGTTGCTCGTGACATTTTCCATTTTGGATATTTAGATGCAGTGGACCTTTCATATTTTTTCTTCCTAATCATACCCATCATTGACTGTGTCTGTAGTTTTTTATTATTTTAAGCATTATGGAAAAATCTTTGCTTTGCTTTTTTAATTTATTTCTATTACCTAAAACAGTCTAATTGGTAATTTTTTCATTTGGTATTTAATTTGCCCCTGATGGAGTCTTTCATTTTACCTATTGTTTCCTCGTCATGTTCTCCTCTGCATTGATGGACTGCTTGGGCTGACCACTGATTCTGTGAAAGCTGCTGACTGCAAACTCCTGGAGGTCCCTGTCACTTAGAAAATAAAAAAGAGTTCAATCTCCAACCCTGTAAAAATTTCTTTAGTAATGACAAGAACATGCCAGCAAAGTACTTCCCTACTTTGCAGATGCAAAAACTGAAACAAAATTTGAAATACTTCATCTAGTCACAACAACAGACTTTAAAAAAAAATTTACATCCAAAACAAAAGATTTACATCCAAACTGCTTTTGAATCTAGTCAAGTAACTGGATTTCATAATGTCAAATGTTGAATTTATAGGTAGCAAATCTGTTCTGTCTTTCAAGCAAGATGAGAAATAATGTGCACTGAGTCCGTGGGAGTTTCCCCACTGATTCATCCAGCTCTTCATAGTCCAGCAGCTGAAGATTCCAATGTACATCTGACTATTTTTTCATTATTTCATCTTCTCTCCTTATGATTCCAATCTGGAGCCCACTGAGTTGAAAAGAACCAAATCAATGGTTTCACAGGGCTCTCAGTCAGCTGCAGAACTGAGATAAGGCTCCTTCACAGTGCAGGCAAATGCCAGAGCAGGGAGTGAGGCAGCAGCACCCCCAGCCCTGGCACCCCTGCAGGAGAGGAGGTGAGGATGGGCTGTCTGAGGGGTCCTGCTGCCTTCAGCCCTTCCCAAGCTGAGCCAAATGCACTTGCTATCTTGCCCATCCCTAAGTGTCTTCCAGCAGGGATTTTCCAGGCCCTGTCTGGCCCCAGAGGAAGGCAACACTGCTCTGTGTTCTTTACACAGCTTTACCCTCATTAGAGGGCTTTGCACCATTTAATATTCCTAACAGCACTTTTCAGAACTGCTCTTCAGTGCCTACTATAATCTTACTGGTACTTGTGAGAGCATCACATATCAAATAGCATCCTTTGCACAGCAGCCCTATATCACAGCTGAGAGAAAACATAGCTAGACAATGACATCATTAACCCTAAACTCAAAATATGAGATTGAAAGAGCTGTTTCATTCACCCAGGAAAAACACACTGATGTTGTACATGTGTACAATGTATAATTAAATGAGTATTTTACCTAACCTATTTAATCAAAATGCAGATTTTATATATAAAGCAAAATCAGAACTCTGTATCTTTTCCCCCAGAGTGCTAAGCAAAAGAGCAATTGTTGTACATATTCATGAAGTTGAGAACAGGCAATTCTTCCAGTTCAAAACTAGAAAGTTTCCTTTCTTGCACTTTGGGCTCACAGCTGAGATAAATAATCTGCACGGAAACAGAAACCACTGTTTCCAGTCTTGAAAGATCTACCCATTTCAAAAATGAAAAGTCAGTGGCACGACAGCAAAGGAACCTGAACAATCACCCCCTAAAGCTGTACCTTAGGATAAATCACATGTTTTAAAAAGGATTTTGATAGCTAAGGTTAAACTCTCAGGCTTGATTCCAAAATTATAGAAATTTATTGAATAGATTGATAAATAGCACTAGAATTTATAACCCTAAAGACAATGAGCTTTTTGAAATATCAAAAGAAATCTAATTCAGTGTGTGTTTGACAGAACTAGTCTTTCAATAAAAATCACTGAAGTTCAGTTTGGAACCATACAAACTAATTGCACAATATTCATGGTCAGAACTCCTTTTAAAAATGGGGAATATTGTATATTTTCATGCTTTACAGCATGATTCAAATTCATGTTCGTTATTGGTTTAAAATGTTTCTTGGAGAAGTCTGATAATTCTTATTAATCAAACAGTTAAATTAATTTAAACCCTTATTAAAATTTAGTCAAAATTGAAGCCTCAATTCACATTTCTTTCACAATAACTTAATGGATCTCAGCGGAGCTCCCTAAATTTACACTGTTTAATTGAGTTTAATTCTAGACTCCAACTGGTGCAAGACATACAGTCTAGAGAGAAACAAAAAGTTTCTCTTTGTCTAACAGAGAGAGCATAGAAAACTACTCCCTCTGCTTGCTCTTGGATTTGATCCTTGCTCCTGACTCTCATCAAAAAGAGACTTCCTCTAAAGGCAGGAGATAAAACTCCTTCCTCATTGAGGTCAGTGAAACCGGAGTTTTTCATAAAATGCTTTGCTCTCAGCTGATGAAGTCCCCAGGCGGCACAAAGCTACAAAAGAATAATCAGTTTCAACTGCATCTTAACTACTTTTGGTCCACAACTAAATACAAAAGTATTTTGCAAAAGCACTAAGTTCCATTGTAAAATTAAGTTTGTAAAATTTATTCTGGCCTAAGTCAAAAGCAGAAGAAATTGCTCAGTGCAGACAGGTCTGTAACATGGTTTATTCTGGAACCCTCAGGACATCCCTGGCCTTCAACACAAAGTGGTGCTTTTCATTGATCATACATGACTGGGTTAAATTTTTGCCATTTCCCCTTGATAAAAAGTCTCTGGTAACATAAGGGTTATTCCATAGTCTCTTTGGATTTAATTAAAAACATTTCTTGGAGTGAACTAACATTTCCCATCTCCTAGCAACTGAATTAACAATTACTTAAGTAACTTAAGAGACTGTCCCATAAGGCTATAACTGGGACAGGGGAAAACATTGGTATTCTGCAGTGCCACCCAGGAACTCTTGGTCCTTTCCCTCATGGTGACACCCTTGCAAAGGCAGTACCTGGCATAAGGACTTGCTGGCATGTTTGCAGTGCCAGAAATAATGTGACAGGATTGCTCAGCACTCGCTCCTTTGCTGCAGCTATGACAAAGGCACTGCTGCTCTGGATGCAAATGAGGCCACAAGGACAAACAGCCCAACTTAACCTCACTGAACAACTTCTCATGCTTCCCTGCATAATGTCCTGTTTGCCTTAGGAGTGAATCAGGCTATTTGGGAAACAGAGCATCACCGAGTACAGCTGAACAATTTGTTGACTTGGGAAGGAATAGCTGTGGTTGTGACCCAGGTGTTACTGTTCAGACACACCCAGGCAAACAGAGCAAGAGAACCAAAAGCTGGAAAATTTCAAACTATACCCTATCCTACTCATAGTGCAATTAAAACAGCAGTACAGGAAACTGAGGCACACATTGCATGGGTCCCTTGAATTGCTTGTCACATTAGACACGCCAGAGAAGAAACTGATAAGGCTCAAGGACACAAAAGGGTATATTCTACAAAGACCACCTAAACCTCATTGACAGAATATCATATTACATGTACTGCACACAAGAAATAAAGCATCAATAATCTCTAATCCACTTGGTGTGAAAGCACTTTTAGGCAGACTAGCTTGACAAAACTAGGCTGCATAGTCAACTTTTTAAAATCTATGCAGGAGTTAAGGATTTTCATTTCTATTTAGCTAAATGTACTGTGGTCATTAAAGTTTTGCTTAACTGAAAAAAAATAATCACATCCACCTGCTACAAGATGGAACATAATGTGATCAGACAACAGAACGCTAATAAAAAGACAGCATCAGAGGAGACAGACAAGATCTGGGTGACAAAAACCCGACTTACAGTATTTCTTCCCTCAGACCAATGCTATAGCTATTCTATACACCCTAAATTAGGCAATGTTTGACCTTGACAAGAATTAGCTAGCGCATAAAGCAACATTTCATGGACTAAAAATTTACAGCAACAGCCTGAGATATGGTTCAGAAAGGAGACCCTGGCAGGCAGTCCCAAGGGTGCAGTGCCAATAGGGAGGTGATATGGCAGAAACTGGGACTTATCACAGTAGAAAATGTAAAAGTTAACAGGTTGGATTACTCTGTCTGCCAATACACCAAATCCATGCCTGATCTCATGAAGGAGTCTTTACAGTGAACTCCTACTTGGCCAGAAAATATGGTAGATATCAGTCTCCCCGTGCAAGAAGCAACAAATAGTGCTGTAAAATAAGATAATGGTAGTGCAGAGAGATGAAAACCCAACTTCCCAGCCTACTCCTCAGGGCTGCCAAAATTCACCAGCTTCACAGGCCCATCACTCAAAGAGCTATTCTGCCCTGAAACTCCAAAATCAGTAGGGGCCAAGATAAGACTTGGAGTGGTGTAAACTCCAGAACCAGACTATTTAGAGCTCAAATGAAATAGGCACAGGGATATCTTGGAGGAAACTCTTCAACATTGACGATTTAAAATGGATGAACAAATAGAACCCTCAGGCTACCTCTGCTTTGGATGCTGAGCAAAGAGTGGCATGCATAAATTTGTGATGTATTTGCCTGGGCTTTGCCCTTGTTTCTTACTGAACTTGCTTAATGATAACAGTATATTTCAGTCTTCATCTGCTAGAAAAATGCTGATCATTTTTGTATTTATTTCCTAAAGCAAATACAGAAGTTGTGAAAGATGCAAGATTGATTTCACAGTATTTGCCAGCTGCTGAGAAGACAGCAGGACTTCAGCCAACCCAGAGGACTAATTCCACTGCTTATTACTGCAGAAACACACCCTGAGCAGAGCCCTCTGCTCCCCCAGCCAGAAGTCAATCACAAGAGTCAGAAGGCAGTTTGCTCTTTGCTAGACTAATAGCCTGGCAATTATACTTGTACTCCATTTCTTGCTAGAAATCCCATTTTTTCCATGAGTGCACCTTGTAGAGAGTGCAGTTTAGCAGCTTTCACATCTTCATTTCCATTCCTAGGAAGGCAAAGAGGAATCCTTGGAGAGGAGTTTTATTTCAAAGTGTTTTTCCATAGGGAAAACCTGCCCATCACTGCCTGCGTGCTCACCTTTCTATCACTGTTTTTAATGGGCCGCATCAACTCTACCTGATTTTTTGTACCTGATTTTTTCTGCACCTGATTAACTGCTAGGTGCAGTTAATAACCACAGACAATGAAATATAGCCAGTGTATAGCCATGATGGAATGCACAGCTAGATATTTTAGTGACATGGATGTTTTCTGTGTGAACTTTGAAAAAATGCAAAGACTTTAGAATGATGTGTCCCAGATACGTTCACCTAAGAGGGTAGAAAACAGCAATTTTGTTACACCAAGGGCTTTCCAGGCCATCACTGGTATTTACAGGGCAGTCCATGACCCAAACAGATTGTTCCTAAAGAAGTCACATCACAACAATAATGAATTTAGATGTAAAATGTGGCAACCAGGCAAGATTTCTTCAACAATCTTGTTGGTGTCTTTAAGCCTCAGCTGCCTGCAAAATTCACCTGTATTTAATGGAGTCTGTGAGAAACTTTTGCAGACTCAACAAAATCGAAAAAAATATACTTTAGACAAGTGGGAGATATAGAATGACCAAAGAGACATAAAAGTGAAATAATTCACCATAAAAAACACGTTACAAGAAGTGTAGAGATCATAATCTGAAAATATATAAATAATGCAAAGGTATTTCTATATTTTGAGCATATAGATGGCATATGTATGGAAGGTGTATAGATGGTATAAATAGAATCTTCCGAACAATCTGAAAAAGCATCAATAGATATTTTTGACAGGTAACAATTTAAATTGTTCTACTTGCACTTGCTTTTTTTTGTTTGTTTAATATTCAAACCCTTGTTAATTTGAGTTTTATAGTCAGACTTTTCCCCTTTTTTCTTCTTCAAGACTTTTTCATTTCAGTGAACCAGCTAACCTGATATTTCATGCACTGTGGGCTGTCTGGCAAGAAACTGAACATATTTGTCTACTTCAGTCACATAATCTAGGTCAGTGGCTCAAGATCCAAAGAAACATTACAGGTGCTCTATTAGTTCCATTTCACTCCACTATATAAAACTGAAAGCATAGTAAATTCTGATTTCTGAGCTCAGAAATGGCATTTACCAATTACCTGTCCAAACACAGAGAGCAAAAAACTGATGGCCCTAAATAAAATCTCAGCCATCCATGAGAGGCAGCAGTGTTGGAAAGCACAAAGCATAGCTTTGGCAAGTGACAGGAGTCATAGAAATGCAGCCTAACAGCCACAATTAACAAATTTTATTTGGTTCTGCCATGCTGAAAATGCCTGTTTCCAAGTGGTTTCCTCTCTCTCAACTAGCAGGGGTTCACATATCTGCAGATAGATATCCATTGACGCTCCCCCAATCTATTTATTTCTGCATTTCAGTAAACAAAACAAGCTGAGCTCTTTTGCTTCTGTGGTAGCAGGGAGATTAGATACTTCAGCTAAAATGTCAATATTTTGAAGGAAACATGTCAAAGCAGTTTCTGATTTCATTTGAGAGAGTCAACTGAACTGTTGACTTTAGAGCTGTAAAAATGATGCCATCTAGTTTTGTTCCATACAGAGTGCTCCCAAAAACATTGTGAGAACTCAGCCTTACAGAATGAACAAAGAGAATGAAGCTCCAGGTCTCAGCCCTTCAGGATACTGCAATTACTAAGACTTAAACTCAATCCTCAGGTCTGACTGCTCAGAGGTTCAGGAGGCTGCTGTAAAGGACAGGTGGAGTGTTATAGGTAAACATTTTGGCTAAAATGAGGCTGAGGTAAGTATGTTTATTCCTGGTGTAATACCTCCCAGTGCCAACCATACCTATCACTGCACTCATGAATCCTGGATGCTAGTCTTGAAATAACAGAACACTGAGGAACTCTCTAACACAGAAACTTAAATAGCTCAGGAACAACAATAAAAAAATGTTATTAAAACTATGCTAGCAGTTTAAAATGTATTAAATAATTTTGGCTCTTGAGACAGGAATACTGCTTGCCTACAGCAGTAACCCAAGGTATGGCTGTTGTTTCAGCTACAGAAGTCTTTGTATTCTTTTATTGATTTTAAAATTGCCTGCCACATGCCTTAGAAAAAATAATTTGTAGCCTACAGTACTATGGATAAACAAGTATGATTAGTTCCACGGATAAATAAATGCAATTGTATTCAGCCTCTCTCCTTCCCTTTGCCTCCTGTTTTCCTGTTTGGTACTAACGTGATGATGATGCTACTCAGTACCTGGATACCTTATTCCAATACTGTTTTGATCTGTCTCCCTGGCTAAATTCAAAACCAAGTGAAGGAATTTGCTTGTTCATTTTCCTGAGCAACAAGGAAAGGATGAACCTCCACCAAACAGAAATTAAACTTTGCACCTCATAATTAAATTGCTGCAGAGAGAGTCTTAGTAACACAAAGACTCAGCTTTTAAAAAAGCTTTATGTTTGTAGGTATCACAAGAGTCTGATTGGAAATATTATACTTATTTCTCTTTACTCTAAAGCAGTAAGTTTTAATTATCAATTATTTCTTGTTTTAGAGCAGCCTGTACAAGCTGTGGCAAAATATCATTTTCCCATTTGGTTTTACAAGCATTTACTTACCCTTCAAGTAAAACCTACTTGAAAGTGTATCTTCAAAACTGAACTGTATTTTCCAGTACTGAAAGGTAACAGTTATATTAAGGAAAATAAATAAGCAAGCATGCTGTTACTGTGGGAATGACAACAGATCTTCGTTTGAATTCCTACCTCAACTTTAATTACTTATGTGTGGAGACGATATTTATATACATGTACATACACACACAGTTTTCTTGGTATCCCATTCCCCATTCTAGCTGGGGTTCAACTGAAAACTTATGTCTCAGATCTATTTCAAGTTAGTAAAATATTTAAGCTAACCAGGTCTGCTAAAAATCTCATTAATCAACAGAAATGAAAAACATCCTCCTGAATTAGCACCCAACTCTCCAGTCTACAAGCACAATCTAATGCAAGGCTGATTTTCAAAGGATGGGTGTTTATCAAGACATCTTTGCAGTGGGTTGCTAACTAGGTTTTTGTCACCTTTCGTATAAAAATGTTATTTTAATGATGAATTATCTGATTTAACATTTTCCTTTAATAGGCAAATATTTGTAGCAATTAACTCCTCCAGATTGACTCAGACAGTGTCAGTCACGCCTTCCCTTGGGGATTTAGCAATTACATAACTCTGCTTATCCACACCATCACATATAACACCTGGATGTCAAGTTGCTGGGAGTGTTTCTATCCTTATAAATAATACAACATCCTAATGCTGCTAATTATGACATGTACATAATTTACTGCTCCCCAGGGGCAACAGGAATTTCTCACTTCTACAGAATGCATAATATTAGTTTTTCTAGCGGTAATTTTGAGGAAAATTACCTCAGAGCAAGAAGGTGGCTGGAATTCTTCTCTTCCTGCTTATGTTACACTTCCATGAATAGAGTGGGAATTTTCAGCAAGTGGAGAATGTCTGATTTAGAACAATATTCAAAACTTCTACTCCTTTATAAGTATGCATTTGCACTTCCAAGTGCATTGGTTTGCAAAGAATTTTCAAGGGCATGCTTAGCAATATCTGCATTTGACACCCCAAATTTGCCAGGAGAATTTTAGTAAAATTAAGCATAATGGTTATGTTCAGGCATCCAAAACTTGGTGTACATTGAATCAGATCTGAGGAGATACTTCAAAGACTTAGATGACAAATTAACAGATTTATTACATTACAAAAAATTTTAATTAACATAATAAGCTCGTGTTGGTATTATGCAGTTTGAGAGGAGTAGACACAGTAAGTTGCAAGGAAATTAGCAGTTTAAAATTTTCATTAACTAGTAACAAACAGGGGTATGTTTAGTTTTCAATATGCAACCTGAGAAACATGAAAAAAAATCCAATTCTTGATAAATAACCATTTAACTTATTCCTCATCCACTACAAAAGACTTCAAGTCCTTACTCACTCTTGGAAATCCTGACTGTATATGGACTATGTGCCCTTTATTAAAAGGACTCATCTTGCTTCCTTTGTTTACTGAAAACATGAGAGGTTTCACGGGTAACCATTCTGACTGCAAAGCTGAATTGTTACTACCATGTTACAATTGATCTGTGAAAAACCCCACTGCATTAGAAAATCTTCTGCTCTCACAAGATTCATCACAGCCTATTTGTTGGGCTTTTCTCCTTTCAGTATCAAATTATGTTTGAGTATATGGACAGCATTTACCACATTTGATGTTTTGGGGAGAATTTAACTTTCAGTAGGAAAAAATTCCATGCAGAAGTGCTCTGTGTCTGAAATTAGCAGTGAGTGAATTAGAAGTGAGACCCCAAGCACACATCAAGCTGGGTTTGCTTGTTCTGCTTCATCCTGCTGAACATAATTCTTGGAGCAACGCATGTTCAAGTTATTTCAAAAACTTGACCTTTACGCTCTTATTGTAGCATGATATAATATTTAGTACTGGCAGTTAAATCCCAAAACAAACCCTAATTTTTTAAATTTTATATGAATACATAATGTATAAATGATAATATAAAGTTTTCTAGAATCCAAGTAGGCACATTTCCAGTAAGCTAATATGACAATCTAGCACTTCTTTGGTAAGATGTATTGCAGTAGAAACTTCTGCAAGTATTTCATAGCAGCTTTTACTTACAGAAAGGTGAGAAACCATGACAAAGAACTGTTTGAAATTAAATTAATTAAAGAAACCCAAGGTTTACAAAACAATCTTTTCCCCCGCCCAGCAAATTACTATCATTGCCTCTGAACCCTGAGATGCTCTTTGAATATATGCTTCCTTTTGGAAAATGTCACTGCTATTGAATTTCTGCTGTGGCTAAATGGCAATATTTTCAACAGATACATCTGATTTTCTCATTTTTAACAGCAAAATCTGCCTTTACCCCTTTATTTCTTGAGAATGTAATCAATTTAGTCTTTTAGGAATGGGGTTAGGGAGATAAGAGTAAGGATGAAACAAAACAGTCACCAAAGCTTTTAAAACAAAGCTTCCGTCCTTATAAAATTTACTGGAAAAGAAATAGTTTCTAAAAAACTTTCATAGCAGAGATCTCACAATATTGGCAAATATAAACATCCAAAAAAAGATGGCGTTCCATCTTAGTTAAGCTCCTTTTCTATGTGTCATTTCATTTTTCTGAAGGTTGAAGGGTATAGCAGCCTGTTGTTTCTCATCAATAACTATTAGAAAATACACTATTTTCAGGCCATATGAAGCCTTCTTCCAAGCTCCAAGCTAAGAATTCTCAGTTTTATTCAGATTTTCTTTATAAAAACTGGTGAAAGCACTCTTACCACACCCTCTACATATTTAAGGTTTCTCTATTTCCCAAACCACAGAGTAGGGGTTTATGAGACCCAAAGATCCTGTGTTTCTCCTATGTGAAATCCACAGGTGGATCCTCACTCTTTGGCCAAATTTGCTACTGATTTGTTCAAGAGAAATACATTTCAAACACCAAGTAAGCTCTTCAGGCAGCAATTAAACTGAAAGACTATAAAGGGCTTAAACATATATAAAAATTCTGTCTTTTGCTCACAAGAGATATAGGACACTATTAGTTTATTTCTGACAGTATCACTGCAATGTCACTAGGCACAAAATACAGCAAAAATGGGAGGGAGCTCACCTATGGTCCAAACAAAATTGTCTCATAATGTTTAAAATCAAAATTAATGCACTAATCATTTGTGGCTCATAGGTATAGAGACCTTGAAATAACCTCAATAAAGAAACATTGAAGACAGTCTTAATTGTAAAATATGTCAAGAAGAAATTTTAGGAGTAATAAGAAAGGTCAAGACAATTAATTTTATTGGATTTTTCTCACTGATTAATGTTAGCTAGAAAGAAAGTGATTCAGCACACCAACACTGCTGTTTATACATCCTTTCATATACCAAGAGATCATTCCTTTCCTTATGGAAAGTAATCTTAAGAGCTCTTCATTTAGAATTATCATCACAAGCATAACTGTCCACTTGGACAGGTTTTACCATTGCTTCATTTAAATTTCCTTTCCCAATGCAAAACACAATCAATGCAAATCAATTCTTGTGTCAGAGCAGAGTCAGGAGACTGAAGGCAGAGCTGGCCTGGGCTGCTTCTTCATTTCTGGGATTTGTACAGCCCCACTCCAAGTCCTCTCCTGACAGATAATTTCTAAGTATTTCTCTTTGCAATTATATTCCCAGCTTGTTCAGTGGAATTGTTTTTAGGCTAAATAATTACATTAGGCAAAGTCACGGATTTCTCCACTATGACTGATACAAAGAGGCAGCTGAACAGGAAGCATTAATAAATTTGTGAGATGCTTTGAACAAATTACACATTTTGTTACGAGGAAGATTTACAGCAATAGTAGATCTAATTAAGTGCTTCATAAAGCAAAACACAGAGCAGACGTCAAACTGATGAGTTTTTATATTGTTATTGAGTTTTTACTTCTGTTAAGAACTATCTTTGCCCTACATGACAATACTGAGCTATTTCTAACATTTGTGCAAGATGAAATCTGTAAACCTCTCATTTTGCAATTTTGTGTTGAGTGAAGTTCAGTTAAACATAATTTTTACCTCAGAATTAATGTCAGATAATGGTGTTTATGTTTCAGCTGGTCCTACACCATGCATAAGCAGAATAGGTGTCTTTTCTCAAAGCAGAATAGCATCTATGGAGTAGATTTACAGGCAAAATCTTTTACGTAGGAGTACAGATGAAAGCTGAGAACACATCAATGGCTAGAAACATATTTTTATAATTATTTTATGAATGATCAGGTCAGCATTTTCACATCTCTAGGATTTACCATATTTTATTAGTATAAAATTTTATATATCTATAAAATATTTCTATGTGCATTCACGTACCATGGAGAGGATCCAAAAGAAATCTTAAACTTATTTTCAAAGCTGAATGTCTCTTTGCCACTTGAGCAACATTCAGGACATGGATGAGACCCAGTCAAAATAAATGAAAGAAAGCATCTGCAGCTTGTGTGAGCCTCCAACTCTTCGGCTGTTTTGTAGTCTTTACACATCATGAAAGAAGGACAGAGGAAAACTGGACTTGGATGATAAATCAAAGAAAATTATGGAGAGGCTAATTACGGTCTTAACTGAAATAAGAGTGTTCATTTATGTGACAGCAAAACTGTGACTTGATAGCCACCCATAAAAGCCTGTGGCATGTAAATCTATTAGGAGAAGATTACAGAAAGTGCCATAGGAGGGGATAAATCAATGAAGAAAATAGAAAATATGTTATCAAAAAAAAAAAAAAAANTCCTTCAGAATAGCTTTCTCACCTGGAAAGCCTAAATTTGTCAGTGCTGGAGAGCTAAAACTATTCCTTTCTAGCTCAATGGCAAACCTAAGGAAGAAATACATTTTTCTGAGGTTACTTACTGGTAAAGTCAGCATTGTACTTGCTTTGCATTACCTTCAAAATGTGTCCCCCAGGGAGAGTCTGTGAGTTTCCATGCAAGAAAACTTTCAAAGAGAGTACTGAAGAAAATGACTGCTGGCTTGAGAACAAGAAAAAAATTAAAAGGATTTCATGATCCAAATGATATTGTAGGAACAAGAATTTGCATTCAGAGTAAACATGTCTTGTAAAAGAACAAAGTCAATGAACTATAAAGCCGTACCCTGCCCATTTCACCATTGATTTGGTGCAGCCACAGAGAGAAGAGGAAGATTCTGAAAGCATCACAAAAGCAGAGGTCAGCAGATCTTACAAAGACAAATATAAGTTTTAAGTAGAACACCACTGATCTGTGTCATTGATTTTTCTGCCAGCATCTGCATATCCCAAAGGGCAGCCTAAGTCATGAAAGGAAAAACTATGCTAAATAAAGGAAAGGATGAGTTGGGTGTTGAACTCCTGCCTTGCAACGGGGAAAAAGGCCCAGACACCTTGTTTTATCAAAAGTAGGTAAGGAAAAGAAAGGATTGATATTTTCATCATTAAAATGTTCACTCATGTCCCCCTGCACTCTGTGGAACAGCACAGCAGCCCCCAAGGGCTGCTGATCATGACTCCAGTCAGGCTAGAAATACCTCAGCAATGTCAGTGAGGCTAGAGTCACCTTTCTGTGCCAAGAGCAACACCGAGGCTTTCCAGGCTTGTCCCGATGGATCATCCCTCCTGCTGCTGGATTCCCTTTCAGTGCAAAGTGCAGCTACCTGTGCTGGGAGCCTGCTTTGGGCAATAGAGAGGCCCTGACTTCCTACAGAGCCTGCATAATACATGCAAATCAGTACCTGCATTAATCAAAAGCAATTACCCGGTGTAAATGAAACCAAGGCTCCAGCAGCTGAACTGCCACGTGGCTGACAGTCCTGTCAGGCTCTCTGTCATCTGTGCCTGTCCCCTTGGGCTGCGTGGGCAGAGAAACCACTCACACACCTTGCATGGCTGCAGCTATTTCTAACTACCCTTAACAGTGCACAGACAGCAGATGGAAATTCAGCATTATGTTTCCATTCTATTACCTACGCTGAAGCTTTGATAGGGCTGCAAATAAGGGGAAACTAAGTAAGACTGGGTTCAGACAGTGCAATAAATGAAACCATGTTTCACATACCAGTTTCCTCTGGATCACCTCTCACTGCTTTGCTTTCAGGTTGTGGCAGAGTGCCTATCTTTTCTGCCCCATTTCACCTTCACTCTAAAGACATAAAATAGGAAGCAGTTCCGCATATTTCTTACCTGGGCAAACTTTGGGGTTTTTCACCTTCCAGTGTGTACTCAGCTGGGCTGGAGTGGAAAAGCTGGCATTGGATGCATCACAGCTGCAGTGGGACCCAGTTCAGGAGGGTTTCAGCTGAGTTTTGTGGTACTCAGTGGTATTTCAGGGCCCCGGTTTCAAAACATAAAAGGCTGTTTCTCTTGCACAGTTATGCTTCCTTTTGCCTCATGTCTTCTATAGACTACATGAAGGTGAATTAATAGAAGATTTTGGGGCTGGGCATAATCTACAGCTATCCTGGAGCTCTGCCACTAGAAATCTGAAGGTCATAGAGATCCACACGTGCTCCCTTATATGTGCTTATCAAGTTATCTAATCAAGAAAAGGACATGTCCCCTAATTTTAAAACAGAGAAGTGGGGTTTTTTTATTTGTATTCCAAGCTGGTTCAAGCTAAAGATATTTTTATTGAAAGTGATTTATAAGACAAAAACCAGAATTCCAGCCAGATAAAGGCATAAAACATGAACTTTACTGTAAAGAAAATAAGCCATTTCAAATTCTTACTGCATAGAATTCAGTTACATTCAGAGGGGTTGAAAAAGATTAAGGCTCATTCATTACTTTGACTTCTAGCCTAAGTAATTCTAACTCCACATTTAAACAAATTAGGTCAATGAAAAGTAATTCCAATGAGTTTTGAATCAAATCTATTATAACAGAATACACTAAAAGACCTATATGAATGGCATAGGAATTTAAGCAAAGAGAAGTACTGTGACCTAATATTGAAAGCCGCAGTCCAGGACATGGTCCCTAAAAAAAAAAAAAACCACAACAACTTTACTCATTTAAAAAAACAACCTCAAAACTCTCCTCTAAATATTAAACATCAGGATATTTTGATTTTTGTTTTTTTACCACATATCATGAAACTTTTGGCCAGGATGCAAAATAATTTTTAGTTATTAATTACTTCCCAACAGTCTTTTACCTCATGGCCTTGCAGGACTCGGTCTCCCACAGGTAAACAACTATGAAAATAACTTATTCCTCTGATACTTCCACACCTAGAAATGCCTAGAAGGCAGCAAAGGAACCCAGCTCCTTGTGCTAACTTCTCATAAAACACCCCAGGTTATTTCTGTGTATTGTGCAGTTACTGTTTCTATTTTACTCTGAAGAATAAGAAAAAGCCCTTTAATTTCACCTCATAAAGCAGTACAGCCATTTGTTCTAAATCTGTAGGATTTTGCTGTCACTGCTAAAGAGTTTTAAGGCTTCAATAGTATCACTCCTCCCCTGATTCTGAGGGTGTCAGATCGGCTATGCCTTACAAAATCAAGGGAAAGAAAATCTGCAAGTGACAGTTTGCACTGAAACCAGATGATAACTCTTAGCAGCACACATTCCTTTTTCAAAAAGCATTTTGCAAGCCTTGCCATAAGGATCTTCAGAAGACTTTATTGTTGTTGATGCTCATTTGGAAACCAGGACTGAATTCCAGAGAGGAACTTGAGAGCAGAGCAGCTCCATGTTTCCTGGAATCAAATGTTCACTGGGTTCCCTGACACTTTTGGGTTTGCGGAGGAGGCAGCTGACATTAAGTGACTTATGAAGGGGCAAATGTTAATCTCATTTTACCCGTCTTTTCACTCAGGAAATTATTTTTCTTTTGGCAATCGGCAGTGCCAGATACAGATGATTAATGACGAAGGTCATTTGCTCATTGGTCCTCTCTGAAGGAGATGTTAATTTCTCAGCTGCCATAGACAAAATTAGGAAATTTTGTACAGCAGGCAGAATTTGAGGAAACAATAGATTTTTCTTTTTATAAAGGCATTTTATGTATTCTCAGTCTGTAACTGCAATGTACAGTCACAAATATTTTCACAAATTTAAATACACAGGTAATAAATTAACACTTCATAACTTAACTGCCATTGATTTAATTCTTCAGTTATATTGATTTATTTGGTGAAAGCACCTCAATCTATTTTACTTCTTTCTTGATAAGAAAGGAAGTTTTATATAGGTATCAAATGACCTTTAACAAAATTACTCTAGGGAATTTTTTACAGCTGTATCCTCATATAAAATTGCAGTTGTAGCTCAACTACATCTTGAACTCTGGGCTAATTAGAATGATTAGTTAAAATGGTTGGAAAATACAATTTGTCTACAAAGATTCAAGTACGACAAATCTAAGGTAGAATTAGTAATTCCAAGCGTTGTGGTTTATCCCCAGCCAGCAACTAAGCCCCACACAGCTGCTCACTCACTGCCCCAGCAGGGTGGGAGAGAGAATTAGAAGGGTAAAAGCAAGAAAACTCATAAATTAAGATAAGAACAGTTTAATAATTGAAACAATAATTAAGAAAAACTCAAAACCCCAAAACAATTGTAACAAAAAGGAAAAAAATACAAAGACAGAAATAAAATCCAAGAAAGGCAAGTGATGCAAATAAAAACAATGGCTCAGCACCAGGTGACTGATGCCCAGCCAGGCCCCAGGCAGCAGCCCACGTTCCCCACTAACCTCCCCACAGTTCCTACATAAGCATGAAGCCACATGGTCTGGGATAACCCTTGGGTCAGCTGGGGTCACCTGTCCTGCTGTGTCCCCTCCCTGCTCCTTGTGCACTCCCAGCCTTCTTGCTGGCTGCTGGAGTGAGGAGCAGAAAAGGCCCTGACTGTGCAATCCCTGCTCAGCAATAACTGCAACACTGCTGCATTATCAAAACTGTTTCCAGCATAACTGCAAACCTCAGCCCCACATCAGCTACTGTGAAGAAAACAAACTCTATTTTAGCCAAAATCAGCACAGCAAAACAGTAACTTCTTTACTAAGAAGTCCTGCAACTTTTGAAAGGTAGCACTGCGCCTTTACCCCCAGCCACAGAGACTCAGAGAAGAAAAGGCTTAGCCATTCTATTTAATTATAAGCTTCATTTTTGTTAATGGCACGCTTTTCAGAGATACTTAATAGGAAGCTTTTTGAAAATTGCGAAGTGTACAGTACACAAGAGACTTCCATTGTAATCATGCAAGTCTCACGCACAGTTAATTTTTTTTTTTTTTTTCAAATCAGAATGCTGTGACAGATGTTTTTAAGCAGTCTATTACAGGTGCTAGATGCAGTGTATCACAGGTTGTCACCTTCCCAGCTCAAAGGGAGAGACTGACACAGCACTTTGGGACTCTGACTTGGCTTGGGGGCTGACCTGGGCTCCAGAGAGCAGAGCAGCCTCCAAAGCCCTGTAACTGCAGCTTTGCCAGACATCTGGATGTACTCAGAACCCCAGAGATTCCTTTGGCCCCAACTTCCACACAGATTTCTGTTTGCCATGCACAGACACTCTGCTGGCTCTGCATGGCTCTATGTACACAGTATGGCTGGGACTTCTATCCCAAACAGGTCACAGCTGTTTATTCTCTGCCTCATCCAATGCAAAATGGAAAAGAAAGACTAAAGTGGTTTTGATCATAAAGCAAATCTATTTCCCAGTTATGATGAAAACAATCTGGTTTTCACTTCTTTCAGTATTTACTCAGAAAATAAAGGACAACAGAAAGAGCTGTGGATTAATTCAGTCTTGATTTATGGTTACACACTGTCCTTTTCCCAGAATGGATTGCATTGCTATAAGCTAACCCGCAAGCACATAAAATAATCACAGAGCTCTATTTGCCATGGCTTATACTCCTCTGGAACCACTGAAGTAGCAACATATTATCCCAAAGGAAAGACATTATCAAAGATTAGAAAATGCCTCAGAAGAAAGCAGGTTTCTATGTAAAGGCTGCTGTGATTTACCAGTAACCATCCAGTGAGAAGATTCCTCATATTTTATCACTGTGAAATAGAAAAGTACCTTTTGAGCCTGTGTAACACCTTTAAATTTCCCTAAATACTAAAACAAAACCACCAATCACCAAAATTTTCCAGCAACTGCATGCAAAAAAGAAAGAATAATTGATTTTAAAAATAAATATTTTTATATTGTCCATTCAAGAGATCACACCTAAAACGGTTCATAAAATTTAATATTAAATGTAATAAAGATTCAATATTATAATACCTTTACCCTTTTCCATAAATATACTCTTAAATATCTGCTTAACAATTTAATATCATCAATGTTTGTGAAATAAACTTCAGAGTGAAAAGGAAAACATTTTGGATATTTGAAAAACCCCATTATTTGTGCATGTCCAGTGATTCAGAAAGAAATCCTGTGTGTACAGATAACCATCAACTGACTCTACAGAGCTGGAATTTTAGGCTGAGAGAATAAAGAAAAAAAAAGAAAAATACATAACATGGAATCTCCCAACTTGTTTTGGCATCTATTTCTGGATTCCTGTTTCTTAAATACAGAACATTTACTTGGAACTTTCTAGCTTCCACCTGAATTTTAAGTATAATTTCCTCTTTCATCATCATCTGCTGGAGTTCACAAATCCTGACAACTCATCCTGTAATTAACAATTGGATCTATCTTACCTTGTGAATTTTTGCTTTGCTGAATTAACAGCTTTTGAACCAGCTCTGCAGGGTAGCTTGAGGCTCTAGGGCAGAAAACACAGACAAAGAAAATGTACCAGAATTAGCAAAACAAGGAATGGGATGGGAGAAATACAGTAGTGGTAGTAAGAGCATGGGAGAAAGAAAAATGAGCTGTTCAATCAAATCAGGTGGCTACTAGTTCCACTTTGCTTCACAGCAGAGGACAAAGCACTTCATGGTGCTGATGTCCGTAAGTGAATTTAAAATGAGTGATGAAGAATCCTCCTCCACAGAAGTTATAAATTCTGTTCATCCCTGAAATTGCTACATTGCTATTCATATAAACACTCTAAGTAGTAAAGTGCAAGTTTGAAAAAAGCAGCTTGGTGAATATTTTGATGAGGAGAGGACTAGGAAAATTGAATGCCATGAACTACAGCAGCTAATTCCAATTTCAACTAGATCCTAGCTCTCATTAAAATACGAACTGACAAAATAATTTGGTGCTGTTGTGACACATGGAGATTGAGGTTGAGAGTGTAAAAATGACTGAATACTCCAGCAGTAAAAATTACAATTAAATCTAAAGCAAGATTTGGGGAGGAGGAGGAGGTGAAATGCCTTTTTCTTTGAAAAAACACAGAAAACATCTCAGAGGGGAACAGGTTTCAGTGATAACCCTTCAAATGAGCAAGAAAGGAGCTGATAACACTCTTAAGTCAGTATTTCACTCTAGGGTGACCCACCACACACCACAGTCCCTGCCTTCTACCAGGGAATTTGAATTGCCACCCAAGGCCAGTGTGCTGCCTGGAGCAAGTCACCACAAAACATCTCATTTCATAACTCTTAATATCATCTTATTAGACAGAAACAGTTGAATATTTTTTGATAAATAATTACTGTTCAGATAGACACTATCTGAAGAAACAGTTTATGTTTACACTTCCTTTTCTGGGTATAAATATTGGTGGAAATATTACCAAGCAAAGCAGTGGCGGGGGGCACTGGTGGTGCCCAGCCAGACACAGGTGTAGCACAGGAGCCCCATCAGAGGCAGAGAACAAACTATTTTCAGCTCTTGATGTAGGTCACAGGTCTATGCTCACAACCAAATATTATCTTTTTATTTACACTGTCTCTGTTGACAGCATCCTTGTATCATAACTAAGTTTTAAACCAAAACTTTCACATTTAATGTTATAACAAAGCACATTCATTTTTAGAAGTATTTCAATTTAAAGAAAGTTCTTGTCTATTTTGTTCAGGTTCTGCTTACTTTCAAGCATTTCAGTATCACTTCTTTCATAAGACAAGACTTAACATTGATGCAGACAATTCTTCTGGATTGTCTGCAAAGATTTGTAGATCATAGTAGACTGTAATATTCAAACATAACATTTATTTGGTGAAAACATGACAAAACTGACATGTAACACTTAATTGCAAATTTATTAAAACATTCCCTTTAGTTCTGCTCCACCTACACTAATAATTCACTTTAATGGTGCAGTCATCAGTAGCAATGGCAGCTGAATCATTAAAGACAGAAGATGGACATAAGGGACACATCAGCACAGCTTCACTGGAGGTGCTGTGAAAGCACCAAATCTCACCGTGTCAGCATCACACACAGCAGCTCTGTCACTGAGTTTTGTGTACAGTCTGCATTTAATGGCATGTTTAGGTCCTGGGACAGTCTCATCCACATGCCTTGTGTGACTGACTCTCACTGTGGTAGACTTGCAAATTGTCAAATGACCACTAGAAAGATAGTAAGGAATACAATAAAGGAAACTGCAAACAGGCAAAACCTTGCAGAGATTCAGAGCAGTCGCTGAAACTTTTTTCACTTTGTTTGTTAAATATCTGTCTAGTTCTGTTGTTATACTGTACCACTAACTTAAATTTATCTCTGTCAGATTTTAAACAGCACCTGCAATGCAATTATATGCCTCATGATACATTAGCAGCAAGAGGGGAGTTCATCTAACATTTTTAACTTGTCCTTATGGGATATTACAAGGGCAGGGTGCTACAAGGAAAAGTGAACAAACAAACAATGGAGTACTCAAAATTCTCATGTTAAAGAAATTAACACAGTTTGCCATTAATACATAATCATAAAGCCAGCACATATAATCAAGACTATTGTATTGTTTAGCCTGAACTCTAGGTGAAAATGTTTAGTTAAGAACAAATATTTTATTCTACTTAAGCCAGACATCTTGCTTGTATGAGCAAAGGCATGGAAAGGAAGACAACCCACCCAGCTTCAAGGAACCAAATGGACTATCACACCCTTTGTGATCTTTGAGAGAAAAATAGAAATGTATCAACAAAAATCACGTTTCAAAACCCAGCATATAATCAATAATATTTTGGCCACTGGGTTTTTGTTTGTTTTTTTTTTTTCATTGTTGCCCCCCCTACCATCCCAGTTGCTGCAGTTAAAGCCACATGAAGAACAGATTCAGAAAGTCTTTAGATAAACACAAAAAAGCAACAGAACACATTTATTGATCAGAAGAGGGCCAGTGGAACAAAGATGTACACAACGCCTAGTTAATAATAGGACAACTTGTAACCATAAAAGAATGAATACTGGCCTCCAAACCCACAGCTGGTGAAAAGGCTGCGTCATGGCACAGCTCATGCCATTGAAAGCAGGCTAAAAAAAATGAAAGCTTTTGGTCTAAATTCCGATATTACTCAGTGACAATACCAACAAAAGCTTAACTGTTCCTCTCATGCCTGGTGGTGGTTTGAGTTCTGCAGAAACTTTGAGAAGATGATGTAACAGCACAGGCCAAGAAAAGAGTTTTGGTGGTACATTTCAACACATGCTGAACGTCAGGCAGAACTCCAGAAATTAACCTCTTTAAAGAAGAGTGCTGCAAGGTTTTGCAAGTGATGCAAGAGCCTCCAGGGCACAGATCTAGGGCTCCACTAGTTTTGCAGCTCAATGTGGAAACATTTACTAATCTGTTTAAAAAACTCTCCACAGTACTGATGGCCTCCACTGCCAATATGCCAGACCCCTTAACCTGCATCAATAATTACATATCAAAATAAAGAATAAGAACCTATCTGCTGGAATAACATACACAGAGTTTGTCATATCAGACTAATTAGGTATTTGTATCATCTTGTCATTTCAAGTCATGCAAGATACCTTCCAGGAGTAGGATTTATCATCTACCTGCATTGGTCTTTGAAAGGAGAGGAAAAAGAACTTCTCTCCTCCTAAAGACCACAGTACCTGAAGGAGAACTGCAGCTGAGGGAGCCTTAGGCAAAGAACTGGAGAGGAATGATTCTGTCCGGTGCTGGGTTACTTACACAGTTATATTAGCAATGTCAAGCTGACAAACCCACACTGACACTTGCATCAGGTATTTACTGTGGGTTCAAGTGAGAGCCCAGCTCCTGCAGAAAACAACCCAGAAACATTACAAACACTGAGTGTTCAGACAAATTACATCAATTCCCCTTGTGGGGAACACAGTACTTATAGCCATCAATACTGAATGCAGTGCTATAAGCTTTGTATATCTTCTCTGCCCTTCCTTATCCCTAGCACTAATTAATCTCAGTGGGATTTTGTAACTTGGTGAGAACAGTAACTGTAAAATCCCACTCAACAACCATTTCTAAACTGGCATGAGTTACTCCCCCAGCCACCGCAATTTAGGAAATCCCAATTGCATTAAGAAACCCTCAATGCACACTGATGGCATCAGGACGTCACACCGTGGAATCCAAGCCTCTTCAAAGCACAGAGGATCTAGAGGATACATGTAATGGGGGTGGGGGTAAGGGAAATTGTTTGGGGTGGTTTTTTTGGTTGGTGGTTTTTTTTCTTGACAGATCTCCTTTCAAGCAGATGTTCAATGTTTCCTTTCAAAATAGGGCCAGTGGCGAAGTATTACACCTGTACTGTGGCAGGACTGTGGAACAGAAGAGGAGAAGTGATGATAGATGGGCACATAATTCCCATGATTTGAGGGTTTTAAACTGACATACTTTAAAAATTATTTTAATTTTTTAATAAACATTGCCTCATATTACTGTCATGAGAGGCATTAGCTCATTTTAGGCAGAATTCTCATGACCATAGCTAAAGAAAGCATTAGTTAGACAAGCACTTTACAGTATTTAATTCATAGCACAAACAGCATCAATACACAAGCAAATATATATAATTTAAATATTTGTACAGGAAAAAAAAATAAAATTATATTGCAGCCTGTTTTAAGAGCAAACTTAACCAAATATATTATATTTTGATTGAAATTGCTATTAATCAATGAAGAGACATTTTTCAGCTTCAGAACAGGTGTTGTATCATGCAAGTTCATCACCATAAAATATGGCGCAGTCACATCTACAGCAGGAAAAAAATGTAGAAGAAAAAAACTAAAGGAACTTAGTGCAAAAAGGCCAGAAACACAGGGGGAAGAACTGTGTAAAAATTACCTTTTCCAGTCTCCTCACCTTAAAATTTGACATTGGAGAATAGTATAGTTGCAAACAGTATAGTTGCAAATCATACATAAAGGTAAGCACAGAGACAGAGTCTCAGGAGTCTCTAAACTAGTAGCAGTGAACAAAAAAGCAGACTATATTGGGGTTCTCCTCTGGCATAATCTCAATATTGCTAGCATTTGAAATGACAGATAGAATCATCACTTCAGAGTTTCAGCTATAATAAAGACTAATTAATTTTTTTCATCCTGTTATAACTTCAGTACTCCTGCATAGATTAACAAATAAATATTGGCAGAACCTGAACATAAAATGTATTGACAAAACTATGCAGTCAGTTTTAAATAATGAAACAAAAAATCTTCCAATAGATTTAAAAAAGAGGTCAAAATAGGCACTGTGTGTAAACATTAACAGTGTATGTTGTGACCTTGATTTCACTTCAATCCAAATTTTCTCAATGACAATTGAGAAAATACTTTAGTCAGTTGGCAGCTATTTAAGTTACACCAACTATTTGCTTTCATTTATAACTTGTAATATATTTAGGTAGAGACAAACACATATAAATTTAAATCAGAGCTTCTCAAATACTACGAAATTGAGCTTTTTATTTAAAATGCTTTAAAAGCACTTTACCAGCCCCAGCTCTGCCTGAGTAGTTTTGCCAGTGTTGACAAGCAGCATAGATGGCACCTATCCAAAACCTAAGCCACAATTCTGGTATTTTATGCAATCAAAATGGTGTTATTTATGAAAACATCAATGCTGAGCTTCACAGTAAAGTGTCTTGTCTTTCCTTCTCTTATTGTTAATTCTTATTGAATTAACAGTGGCCCAGAAAAGTAGGGTGGTCTTTGTTTAGGAGGAATGTCAGATTTGGTATTGCAACACCAGCCTTCAAATCTTTATACTGCAATTTATACTTGCAACAGAAGCCTAGGAAAAAGACAGCAATGCTCTTCAGCAGCTTTTTTCGCTGGTTAAACAGACATCTATATGTGTTTTAATAGAAAAGAAACAAATATTAACCACTTAAAGCTCTTGATACACACACACATCTAGATCCCTATTATTATGATTGTTATTCCACAAGGTTATCACATTTCTGCAGCATTTTTGTTTCTAGAGAGGCCAAGTCTCCCCTGACTCAGGTTTGTAATTGCATGGCAAAACACTCTTGTATTATGGGTCTTTATAGTAAGACAAAGATCCCCTCCTGTGTTTCATATCATAATTCTCTTACACTACATAGAGCTCCCAGTGCCTTATCTACTTCAATTAAAATGTCAGAACACAATTTTATTGGGTCTTGTGATTATATTAGTGTGACTTAAATCAACATCTGCTTGCAGTTACCCCAGACTGAAATTACCAAGTCACAATGGTATTTGTGCTTTTTTGTAAAAGAAAAAAGAATGGCGGGCGGCGCTGTTTCACTATTATGAGCTTTACTGCTTTTCCGTGTTGTAAACTTCATAGCCATGATACAATGGGCAGGACAAAGCCAAACTGATTCAAATTCATGCATGCTATAAATACACAGTTCTCTGTCCAAAGAGCCTTATTCCAAGTGATACAACGTGAATAAAATCCCATACAAGCAGCATTTGAATAGATAATGCAGCATGGTTCTATGGAGGGATTTCTATGGTTTTTTCCCACACATCTCTTCTGTCTTCTGTGAAAGTCACAGCCCTGGGTTTGGGGAATTACAGTTCAATGGAAAAGTCAGAATATTGCACAAATCAGCTCTCCATCACACAGCCTGATCCTAGCAATAAAGTCAACTAATTACTCTCTGGTACAGTATTTGAGGATGAGAGCTGCACATTTATTGTCCACTGGTAATTAGCTGAGTCACTGTGCTACACACCATGAAAACCCATCCACTTCATCATCTAATTTTACCAGGCTACAGGAAGGCCAGCTCAGTCAATAGTGATGCACATGAGTTATGAAGTGTGTAATTAATTTTTTGTTCATGGCTATAAATCTGGTTTCAAATACTTGACTCCTGTCAATGGAACAAATGACAGATATGCTTGTGACAAAAACTGTATGTTAAAGATGCAAAATCTCCACCAGCAACTCAAATGTTCTTTCAAACCTGTCCAACCTTATGTATTTTCAAAAGCCATTCAATATAATTTTGTAATCAATGGTATTTGTTCAAGCTTTCCTATAGACAAAGTTATGCTGCAAAAGTATTTCTTCTCCACTTCATCTTCCCAGGCCATCACGCATCATTTGTACTGCTCTCCTGAGTCCCCTTATGTTGTCTTCACCAATATAAAACAAATGGAAATAAGCCACATCAAAATCTATACTTAGTCCACTGAAGTAATAGTCTTTACATTCTTCTGGATGTTTTTTCATTATACCTGCTGTTGGGGACAATTTTTGTCACACACATTTATGGGCACATTAGGTATAATAATTCTGTTTTGTATTTTATCTCTGCAAAAACCCTATTAGGAGCTGTTCTAGTCATCTGAGTGCAATAGAATAGTTATGGATTTAACACGTTATTTGCCTATAAATAGCTTTTAGCAAGATAACTACAGGCTCCTTTTTATCAGCATATTAACATTTAATGTGTGTTTGGACTCAGGGCCTGTGAGTTTGTTTTAAAGCAAGACTATGACATCCAGATTTGTGAAGCACTCCCATTGGTGCTAGTAGGGAGCAGTTAAAACATGACTGACATGAGATTGTGTCAGTCACAGCTTTACCTAAGTTGCCTTTTTCTGCAAGACATTCACTGGAAGACTTAAAACAGGTGGTGCTTGTTCCCACTTGCTCTGAAGAAAGTAATTTCTCAAGTTCAAAGGGAAATATCTCCACATGCAAGCACCACTAATAGTATCCTAAAAGTGTTCTTTTATTTCAGTCAAGATGAAATGGGAGCAAACACCTGCTGTGGTAACCTCTAAGGTCACCACAAGGGAGCTTGCCCTCCCATGGAGAGAGCACAGTGTATAAACTGCTTCCAACACCAATAATGCTCTCCCCAGGGAAGTCTCCCTAAGAGACTTCTCCTCAGCTCATATCAAGCAGAGTAGTCCACACCCAAGAGCCCTGTTGGCTCAAGGTTAAATTGCTGCCACTATTGGTTCCTGCCCCCAGTTCCTGGTTTAGTCCTTCCCCCTGATTGGTGTGTTTTGGATCCTCTCTCCCATTGGTTGTTTCTCCTATCCCTTCCCTGATTGGTCCATTTTGGATCCAGCTCATTATTGGTTGTTTTCCCAATCCTTCTTCCCATTGGACCACATGGTATTATGCTATTGGTTGTTTCCCCAATTCCTCTTTTCATTGGTCCATGTTGTAAACCCCGCCCCCCATACTTCTCTATATAATCCAGGCACCTGAAGACCTCAGAGTCTTTCAAGATCCTTTGATTGCCAGTTCTGGAGAATAAAGAAGGCTTTGGAAGAGCTCCTGACACCTGTCATTCCTGCACTGCCTGAAGAAGAGCTGCCTGGTTGCTGCTCTACCAGCGCCACTAAAGCTCCCATCTGGGTTGCCACGGCAACCTCACAGCTGAGTGGACTATCACAGGGAGTGCCTGTGCCCCTAGGACCCAAGGCACCTTTATAAAGGCAACTCACCTAGGAAGGTCGTGGCACCCTGAAGACCATTGCTGGGTCTGGCCTTCAGCAGCGGTCAGCGACAACCTGCTGTTTACAACTTAAAACTAGGTTAACTTTCAACTGGGTTCTTTTGCCTGGAGGAGGGAGCTGAAGAGTCCAAGCTGGCAGATCTAGGTTAGCAGTCTTCTGTCACCCTGAATTTCTACAGCCTTCTGAGAATTTTTAAAGCCTTCTGAGAATCTCTGGAGTTTTCTAAATTTTCTAAAACTTTTTGAATGTTTACATGTGGAAGTGGAGTCTTTCAAGGACTTTGTAGGAAAAACAATCTTTGTTTACATTCCACTCTCAAGGAGAGACCTTTGATGGACTTTTGTCTCTGCCAGTGTGGATGGAGAGGTGGCAACTTCTCCCTCCAATCCAGAGACAATCACTGGAAAACTATAAAAACCCTAGTTGTAAATAAACTTTTTCTTTCCTGCCTTTGGAGCTCACTTTGTGTGCTGTGCCTTCATGTCCTGTTGTGACAGTCTTCTACAGGGGACTGCCTGGTAAAACAGTAGCAAGGTGTGTTCTCCTGCTGACAGCACTGTGGGTAGAGTGCATGTGCTCACAGGGAAAGTAGATTTAGCTAAAATAAGTATGCAGCAGGTTAAACACTAAATAAATATATACAGTAGTACCCAACTCTAGAGAGACACCAGCAGCCAATATATTCTCAAGCTAGAAAGCATTTGCATGCTGAGATTTACTAACAGTGTTAAGCATTCACAGGAAATGCAAGTTGACTTTAGGCACATAGCTTACTTAGCTTCCTTCCAGAGGAAGGCAGCCTAGCTGGGAAATTGCAGGTAGTTGTCTAAATCAACTTAAATTCAAATATTTCACAGATACGGACTACATTGCTTTTTCATGGGCAATCACACTTGCTACAAATTGACTGTGCAGAGTATGCATGCACACAAAGCTAATTTTTGCTGAAAACAGTCCTTAAGCAAAATACTATATAAAATATGCAAGGTATATTAGTACAGAGTATAAACTTTGGGAAGATCCACTAAGTTAGGCCTAAGCAGTCTCATAACAGAATTTGACAGGCAAGCGTTTTTTCTGTACCTGAGATAGTGCTACATCAGCTAAAAAGAATATTTCACCTAGAAAAATGAGACTTGAAAATAAATTCAGTCATAACCAAACTCATTTTGTCTAATGTTGCCTTCCAAAGATTTAACATGCACTGCCTATTCCAGTCATAAAAATTACAAAGTTTAACTGCATTAAGGTAAGGCTACAACTGTTTGCAAACAGCCAGTAATTATGGAGCTGTCAAACCAAACTGATTTGAATAGAAGGGAACTACTCAACCTTTCTAATCCTGATTTTTGTAGGCAAGTACAACATATCATTACAAAACACATCAGCAAATTTATGACCATAGAACAGCTGAATACATTAGGTCAATTGAAAACAATTCCATTCAAATGAAATTTTAAGTGCAAATCTGGACCTGCAGACATGACAATTAAAAATGGGTGACATGCAATCCTATTAATTTCCTCAAATATTTTTAAAAAATTAATAAAATTATTAAAATTAATATTTGCTGATTAAAATGAGTATTTGCTGAAATTGGTGTACTGGAACAATAACTACCAGCAATGGAAAAAAAACACAAAATCCCATTCTGATTTGTCATGTCTTTAAAAACCGAATTTTCCTATGAAGTTACTGTAGAAATTTAAAAAACTGTTAAGGAAAGGCAGTGGAAAAGTATTTGTTTTCACAAGTAGTGTATTTATGCTTTTTTTCTTCTACATAAAGAAGACCTTTAGTTCTTCATCAGTGACAGTTAGATTTAAGAAAAGAAACTCATTCCTCAAATCTGCATTTCTAGTCTAATGGCAGAAGCCAACATCCTGATTAATATTACATGAACACTTCCCTTATCAGCTCAAGCTGACTGAAAAAACAAATGCCTTCATAATGCCTGTTTTCAAGTTCAGTGTGCTCCCCTTGTCTTCCTCTAACCACATTTTCTGTAACCCCGAGATTTCTGTGTTTACCTTACAGAGCCTGCACAACAGCACATCAGGGCACAAAGACTTGAGGGTACTTCACATGCTTTCCCTTGTTCGACAGCTCTAACCACCTGCAGGAAAAGATACCTGAGGCTCCCAGAGCCTGAGCCCTGCAGCTGCCAGAGCAGCTCTGCATGAAGCTGGACAAAGATATTTGCTTAACTCTGACCCCTATGATCCGTCCTCAGTGTCCTGATACTTTTCCTCCCATTTTATTAGATCTTAGATAAAAGATTTTAGAGCTGAATGGCTCCTCTGTTTATTTGAATACTAACCTCTTAGTCACTCTGAGCTCAAGTTCAGAAGTTACAACTCTCAGTTCAAGTTGTAAAATGTCTCCAAAGACATTCTATATATTGCAGAAAGACATTAGGTTTCTCACAGAAGTAAGGTCTAAATAATATTTTGATTTATACAGCTGAAATGAGTAACAAAATCCCACACAGAAGTACAGCTAGGTGCTGCACTTATGATACAAAAGTGTTTTCTATGGAATAGTCTACAGCAGTTATATGAATTACAACTTAGATTAATTCATCATCTTAACTAAATTTTCATTTGCATCAAAGAAGTCCTTTTTTTTTGTACTGTTCCCAGAAATGGGAGAAAATGGCATAATCAGTCTTGAGGTACTAGTGATGAAATTAATATCTTCCTTGCACATACATTTCTTTTTTATTCTGAAATTATGTAAAGTATTTTACTTTCACTGCACTTCTCAATTTTATTACTGATGCCCTAAAAAGTTGTTTTTTTCAGTGAAAGACAACTTTTGTACAAGAAAAATCTACCAATATGCCTATGCTGTTTGCTGATCCCATATTTTCTCCTCCAGCCATGTAAATTGAGGGCAGTATTTTCATTTACTTTGCTTTAACCTGTTTCTAAAGATTCTAATTTTGCTTTTCCCATCTTTATGAGAAGTCTGATGATGCTCATTCCCAAACTATGGAGTGATGTTATGTGTGGTAAACTTGTTAAAGGAGAAAATTGTTCCCTTTAATCTGTAAGCACTGGGAGTACACGTTGCAGCCTTCATGCAGCAACGTGCCAGGCATTTTACATGCAGCAAGACAGCAAGACACCCAACTTGTTATTACTTTTCGTGGTCTTTGTTTTTCTGAAAATTAGGACCAAAATTATGTCTATCTTTTACTGCCTCTGGTAGCTTTGGATATGCCAAGGAGCTGCAGAGCTTTCTGACAGTGACTGATGGAAGTGCTGTGCACCTCTGACAGTCAGATCATGCACCTATTACTTTTGTGTTGTTTTTCTTGCCACAGAGTGTTTTTATGGCTTTCATCTTTGCACAGCTCATCTCTTCCTACTTTAATGATGCATTTCCTGTATTTCTCATGAGAATTAAAGTTCCACATTCAATCTCTCCCCATTTCGTCTTCAAACTTCACTGACTAGAGGTTCTTCCTTATGGATTTTCCTACTTTCTTATGAAATACAGCTTCTGTAGAAAACATTTTTAATGTTTAGAGCTATGAGTTGCAGCAGTTGAATTAGAGGCAGTTCAACACAACTGAGTCTTTATTGCTCCATCCAATAAAAATTCCAGACTCCAACCAACTGGTAAAACTCTCTCCCTGCAAGGTCAAACAAACTAGTCTTGCTACTACTGCACCTCCTGGGCAAAGAGAAAATTCACTAAGTAACGCCTCTTTCACACTTTCCAGGCAGCTTTAGGAGGACAAATATCTGCTATAATTAAAGATTTGAGAACTGCAACAATGCTGAAGGGATGGGAAGAGACAGACAGCCAAATTCAGGCACAAGCAGCAACAGGCAAAGCTTCATCCAAACCACAGGACTTAACTGTTCTCAGTATGTGATGGAACCACTCCTGGTATTGCAGTCAAAACTGCAGGGCCTGTCTAAAAGCTGAGTTCCTGCCCCAAAACTGTTTAAGATATTTATGCACACCTCCCCTATTCTCCCTTCAGAAGAAATGCAGGAGCCAATATTAGTACCTTTCCATACAATGAGTTAAACAAGTGCTTAAAAACTCTGCCTTTGAGTATTCAAAGTTTCCCACAAAAACATACAAACAAACAAACAACAACAAAAAAACCCACCACACTTTCAGCCATTATGAACACAGATAGAGAAATCAACCTTCTTCCTTCTTCATATGCCAAGGGCCTCATTATTAAGTGATAAAAGGAGGAAGCATTATAAAAATGGCATGAACAGTTTCCAAGATTGGGGAGTCACATAGATGAAGGCTGAAATGGAGTTAAGATGACACTAAACAAGCCACTTTCAACAGGTGCATTCCAATCACATCATGTCCTGAAAACATCAAACTGAATGCAACTGAGAAGTGAGAAAAGGACAGCAGCATTTACAGAGTTTAAATCCAATTTTTCCACATAAGGTGAAACTAAACCAGCAATGAAATGAAGTCATGGCTGAAAGTGGTAATTTGTAAAGCAACATTGCTGCTGGTACATTCAAAGTTGATTTTTTTCTGCAAAAAACCGAAAACATTTCAAATTGTTAAAGAACGAGTTAAATACATCTGAATATACCTGAAGTAATATTTTTATTAACATTTTGACAATAGGTGTTGCGACATGAAAGAATTATGACAGCGCCAGTGACCTCCTGTGTCTCTGTACTTGCTCCAAGCCTTGGTTGAATCCCTGCCACATGATCTTCCTGCATTGCTGAAACCAGAGGGATTAAAAATGATGCAGCAGCGATAGTAACTCTAGAGCAAGTTTCATTCAGGGTGAGGATGACAGCTTGATCACACCAAACTTCCCAGAGTAACGGAAATGAGTCCAGCACAGTTGCCTGCTGACTCCACACGTGCTATGCTGGCTACAAGGCACAGAGCTCTTGTGCTGCAGGTGTGATTTCATGAAGGTAGCTGGGAAGGTGTTGGGTTACACTGAAAGCAAAGTCAATAAAATACTTTTCAGTACAGAGACTGCATAAATCAGCAATCCCATTATGAGTATCATTCAGCAAACAACCTGGGGATCCTACAATTACTGCTATTAACCCTCACAGGAGCCAAACAAAACAGCACATGGTGCAATTCTTTGAAGCAGTGCTGATGTACTCCATTTTCCAAGGCATTCCGCAATATTTTACTCAGCTTTTTCAAATTAAAACAATGTTTATTGAGGTCAGCCAGCACAAATTTAAAGCTACCCAGAACACTGTCCTAATGCCCATAGAGACATATGTATGATGTAGAAGGCTTTATTTGCCCATAACTTCAGAAAAAGGTCTATACTTTGAGCATCCTATTTGTGCATTTGAAGAGATTACAAATCCACACTTATTTAAAATGGAAAAGCTGAGTAACTAAGAAGAATCAGTTTCATTTTATATCCTTGACACCTGTTCAGTATTTTACAGCACGTAATGTATTACTAAGTATATCATTAAGGCTCATGGAATAATCAATATCAGAGGGATAAAGCCAAATCACCCTGTGTTGCTAGAAAAAAATTGGTAATAAAAATGAAACTCACAAAACAAATTGTTCTCTGAGGCTGAACACAAAGCTATGCCATAGAACAAAGAACCTAAAACACTAAAAGATCACATTTTGACTATGTAACAAAAGTTATCCAGATCTGCTAGATTGGATTTGCTAGCCATTTGTTAGATGGCCTGGAACCTGAGAAGGAAGGACAAAACTAGAACAGGAAAAGGAAAACAAAAGTACAGCAAACTTCTCACTGAAATGTTAAAATGCTTCCACCTGTATCCTATTTTTGGAAGGGGCTAAGATGAGAAGAAGATAAACATCACATCAAAGTGAATAATCACATATCCTACATCGAGACAAAGTGCCTGATCTTAACAGAACTTGTCCTGATTAACTCCTGTGTATTAGTGAAAGAAAATGACAGTATTCTCCAGTCAGTGGCAACAAAATCGGAAAGGGAAAACTGCCGGCAGTTGAGGTAATTAATCCTGGAATAAATCTGTTCATAGGCAAACCAAACTGAGTAACTTTTCAGCTCTATTTTACCCTGGTTCTCATGTAAGTAAATGGAAAATTAATAGACCTGAATTAAACATTTTCATTTCACAATACTAAGCATTCACCCATCACCCATGAAGCTCATTCCTCATCCCTTGGGCATCAATTGCAGCAAGTGCCTGCTTAATAAATGAGCACCAGTTATTCAGAATTATGAGATGTACTCAGCACGTACTCCCCTCCTTCACATACATCCAAGAATGCAGAGCAACAGTCTGGCATACTAAATATCAAGGCATAGGGCAATTACAACTAAAAATAAACTTAACAAAGAAACAATAGTGCTAGTAGCTATCCTTAGGACTGATGACACTGTTTGGGTTCTTTTCAAGAAACACAGTCTCTGAGCTGGAAAAATATCCTCAGAAGTTGTGTGCTACAAAAATCAGTAAAATTACTGCTGCTCCAATGCATAACTTTTCTATAATACATGCAAATATACCTAGTATTTCTTTTTCAGGCAACTGTTACATGGAACTACAAATTTTATACTTTGAATTATTGTTATACCTTTTATACTATTTCTTTGAATTTCTTAAAATGAAAACAGTTTCAATACTAAGACCTAACTAGTAAGACAACTGTACTAAACACCATCTGGTAAGCATCATAATATCCCCAACACCACTGAACCTCCCCAGCATGTTCTGCACAGCAAAAAGATGTTGAAAATATAATAAAATGTTGACTCGGGTATGCTTTTTGATGAAGAAAACCTCTTGGCTTCTACTAGTTTTTCATTGTGTTTAAGCTTCCCCTCCACTGTTTTATTTCTGGACAATTTCTCAAAATGAGCTTATAATGGTCTTAATTTAAATATTGAATATTTGCTGATCATTTGGCTGATCTACACCAAGACTGAATAAAGTTCCAGTTTGCAAACAGTCTACATTGAATTACGTCAACCAGACATCATCTTTCTAAGCAGTAAATACAAATCGTATTCAGCTGGTAAGCTATTACTCTTCCTTGTAAGGAATACTTTTGTCTCAAGGAATTTTCAAAGGAGTGCTTGTTCTAGGGACTAAAAAAGTAATTCAAATTATCTCTCCAGTTTTTCTCTCTGTGTGACATTTTGCAAATGCCAAGGTTAATTCACACATATGCTTGTGCACTGAGCCTTCACTAGGCAGGAACTGATCTAACAAAACCCAGCTGAACTAATTTGCAGTAATTTACAAACTCAGATTCCAGAGCATCTAGTCATTACTCTCTTATAAAGCAGTGACTAACTCCAAAGCAGCAAGTCCCTGAACCACAAATCTCTGGAATCTGCCAATGTTCCCTCTAAAAAGACTGGAAATTATTCTATGCTTTTCTCTTCCAAATGTCTGTTGCTGGCCCTTGTCAGAGAATGGATATTGAGCAAAATAGACCCAGTAGGACTCTTGTCATGTTATTTATCATTCGGCTTGCTTTACCTTCAATATTAATTGTGATTTAATTTTAAGTTTCTACACAACCAAAGATGTGAAAGACAAATTTCATTTTTACAATGAAAATATTTTTGCTTTTGATGCCTTTTTCTGCTAATGCAGTGTACTTGCACATACATAGAAATCTAAGTTCAAAACAAAAGCTAGTCAAAATGTGTCATTGAAGACATTATCAATTTGAAATGTTATCTGATTTCTCTCTGAAGAGACACTGATCTCACAACTAATCAAAGGTGTTGGCACAATGTCACAATGCTTTCTCATTCAATTGAGTTATATTATCTCCAGAGTTTCTTCAGTCACACAGGACTTTTAAAATTTTTAAACAGCTCTTCATTTTCAGTCATTCTATCTTTCCTGAGTTTATTCACCTTTCCTCACTTATTCATTTTTTGTTTTTCTCCTAACAAGCATTTTCTGATCAGCTTTTCCTCAGCAAATCTCCTGAAGGTGGCTGAGTATTTAAACCACACAGCCCTTAGCTGAAAAACCAGTGTTATACATCCATTACTTGGACAGCTGACAATACAGTACCATCTCTGGGAGACTGTTGAGCTCTGAACTGTATAATTTTTATAGCATAAGAATAGTGCAGTTAGACTGCTACCAAGGCCTGCAGGGGTTTGCTCAGAATTAATTTGACCATGACTGTGGATGCTGACATCATTTTGTAATGCTAATTTAAGAAACATTTTATGGATTGGAAGAAAGAATAAACAGTACCACTTAGTATATTTTATTTCTGGGCACTCTTATGATTTGCCTGCTTGAGAATGAAAAAAAACCCAATATCATTCAGATCAGAGTGGTATTTTCTAAGGCAATAAATAAATCCATGTGGGCAGCTGACAACAATTACAGGCAGTTAAAGATGATGGCACATAAAGGACAAGCTTTCCTCACACACGTCACAGCAAACATCATTAGCTGCTCTCCTTCAGCACACTGCTGTCTCCCATGTGGTATAATGGCACACAAATGTTCTCTTGCCTTCCTTACATTCCTTTCTTATTCCCACTCCCAGGTTTTCTTACTTTTACCTGACCAAGGGTTGCATTAGTGTCTGAACATAGAGTGCCACAAGCAAACAGGATTCTCCAGCAGCAAATGCCCAAAGGTAAAGAAACTTACAGGTTTTAGTATTTTAAATTTAGAGAAACAGCTGGAAACATTTTTCCAAGTCACAAGCTGCCAAAATACAATACTTTCTCATTTAAGCATCTCTTCATATGACTGCTGAGGAGGCTCATCAGACAACAGGCTACACTGTACATCCTATTGCTCTCAAGAGGACTGCAGTTCCACGACTAGTTTAGATGTCTCTTACACTGATTAAAATTAGCATTTAAAATGTACACACAGGGAGTGTTTTCTGAAAACTAATAGTCAGATTAAGGCTTTGTCTTGGTCTGCATTTCCAAGTTGCACTGATGAAGCTGCACCTGTTCAATTCAAATCACATATACTGCTCAGCAGGTTTTGACTTCATCAGAATTTCTGATATAGACAATTTCCCTGCAGAAGTGCTATTTTGCCTGATTAGTATTTGGGATGTTCTGATGGCATTTGCTCCATCTACACCAGAGGGATAACAGGGTTTGGCTCCAATTGCATCTCCATCCATAGCTGCCTACATAAGATGGTCCAGCCTGTGCTCATCATTGGTCTAGCTCATAAAGGGTAATTAAATGATTCATGAGTCCTCCCCAGTCATATCTAGAATTTGTGCTGAGTTCCAGACAGGTAAACATAGGGCCAGACAATTTAATAAGAAAAATGCAGTGAAAGTGCTATGGCATCATTCAAAACCTGCCACTGGAGCTTGCCAGCAGATATCCTGTACTATTTCTACAACACACTCCTGCTGCACTTTCAGTAGTACAGACAGGGTTGTGTAAACACAACTCCTATAGCAGAAGACAAATTCCAGAACAGGGATAAAATTACCCTGTGAGAGCCACAACATCTACTGGCTCAAAAAGACATAAATGTTATGCAATTGGTACAGCACAGGGCACAGTGAGCCTGCTGCTCTCACACCTTCCTCAATGTCTGCTAAATTCCAACACACATCTCCTTTTCCAATCGAATTCCTGACAAGAGACCATATGATAAAAATTACCCTGGGCAATTTTCTTGACTTGTGGATTTGTATTCCTGTGACAATGTTGCTCTAAGTGGCAACTTTATATTCATATTTAATTTTACTTTGATCTGTCTGAATATTGATTACAATTACTTCGTTATTGTCATCAGGTCTCTTTTGGCCAGAGTAAAACCAGAAATTAGCAGGGGGTAGGGAGTGCAGCGAGAGGTTGAGTGAAATGCAGCAGGTTGAGTGAAGCATTCTGCAAAATCTTAGAAGTGTGAATCGATTCATACAATACCCTGTGACAAGCAAGAGACATGTTATCCTGTTTTATGGGAATCTGAGACACAATTTAAGTGACTTGCCTAAAGCCCGAACTGTCAGATTGGGGATTAGAGGTCCTGGCTCCCATTCCCTTCCGTTTACTGTTCTTACTTATTCAGTTTCACAGTATGGCAATGTAAATCTTACCTGATATTTGTAGAGAAAGCAAGCATGCAAGTACCCTGAGAAGTCTGTATCGGGGTTTCTTTGAATCATGTTCAGGAAAAGCAGTGAAAGGCATCAGGACATCTATTTTTTAGCTACACTACTTTGTAGTGTCTTTTTATAATTTCTAAATAATCTTTAAATAAGTGAATAATTGTTTCACAGTATGGCAGTGCTAAATAATTTTCCCCAAGCTCCCAGAAAATGCTTTTTACAGGTTTGAGAGAGCAAATACAACTTCACCATCCCAGAATAATGTACATGAGTACTGAATGCTGGATGCTAAGCTAACTGTGATCTGCTTCTGTTCCCATTTTACTCTCCCCTCTTTTGCACTGCCCCCAAATCCCTCTTGGTTTTGTCTGACAAACTAGAGAACAGCTCCTAAGAGAAGGCATGGCCTTACAAACACCTAGAAATTTTGCCAATAAAGTTAAATGAAAACAAAGCAAATAAAAAGAAAAAATTCTGCTAAGTTTAACAATATCTACAAGCCCCAAAACACTCCTTTTTTCAGTAGAAGATACTACATCCCAAATCTTACCTTCTGGAGGCTTCACTTTGACTTGTTGCTAGACTCAGAACTTATTCTGGCATGGTCAGACCTCAGAAAAGAAGAGGATGTGCCCCAACTAGGAACACAGCAGCATTCTCACAAAATTTTTACATTTATAGAGAGAAAGAAGGAAGCAGCACACAGCTAAGAGGAAAAAGATCCAGAAGGGAAGATAAGGCATCTCTAGGGAAGAGGAAAACTAGAAATCAAACACATCTGTTGTGTTGTTCCTTCCCAGTATCCATGCCTGGAAATGAAAATTATTTTCCAAATAGCTTCATTAAACTAAAAGCATATGTGTTCTGCAACACTTGTCCTTAAAATGCCTGTTATTTTGTCAAACACTTCAAACTTATCTTGGGCAGCTTCCTTGACATCTCCTTATCCTACCTAGCACTGCTACAGCTGAAGTGGTGCCTTCTCCAGCTGACCAGCCAAGTGCTGATGACCACAGTAAGGACCCACATGGGAACTGCAGCCTGTTACAAGGGACAGGAGAGAGGCTCTGGTGCAGGGGAAAGAAGCCCCAATCCCTTTTATCATAAACAATGGAAGATACAAAGAACCCTTCCTTCAAAAGCCTATGTTTTTCTTTAAATTAAGAAATAAAAGAAGCTGGGTTGTTGGAGTATTTTTGTAGCTGCTGAGCCTCTAACTCAACCTTCATCCCAAAAGAAAGGAAGAAACATAACAACTAATGGAAGTTATGGTCCTTAACTAACTCAGGAACAATTTTATCTGCAAAGAAAGTGGCCTGCAATAAACCCAGAACACGCTGGGGACTGAGCAGCATTCCATGGAGAGGAAATGAGTGATCCTATTTTGCGTTTACAAGGTACATCCTGAAGCAATCATTAGAAGCATTTTTTTGCATCGTTTGAACAAACCAGTCATTGATATAAACAGCTCTGCAGGAAAAAAATGTGAAGTGCCTGCTTAAGTTCAAGAGACAGGAGAAGGAAAAGGGGATTTTCTTCCATGAAATGAAACATGCCTTTGCTCCCCAAAGATGGGAGAGCTTCCAAGAGACCAGGTGTGTTACACAGACTGTTTCCAAATGAGTTGCACTCTTGTCATAATAGCAAAATCACTTGAAATTAACTCTTCATATAAGAACTTCTTGAAGATGGATTCCCGTTACTTCAGCGAAAGCCAGATTCCAGTTGTTCCATGAGATAATGTAGGCATTTTACAATAAACACACAATCTGCTCCAAAGAATTGGCAGGCAGTGAATTTTGTGTTTAAGGAACACCACAAATATTATGAAAGCAGCATCTGCCAACACTTTGTGTAGTGCAGTCTGTGTTCCAATACCTACATAGCTCATACACAGTGTTAACTGTTAGGCTTCACCATCACTTGGAAAATAAATTTTCCATATTAATTCTGTCTTTCAAGTATGGTTTTCCTGGAACTTCTAAGCATGTTTGGTAGAAGAAAGACTTCTATTCTTTCTTTTATAAGCAGAAAAAATATTTGAAGTAGAGTCAGTGTTATGAAGGCAGGCAACTATCCCACAGAGCTACAGAACACATGACACAGGAATATAGTCCTGGACCAATAAGCTTAACACATTTTTTAACTGAAAGCAGTAAAAGAAACCAAATTACTCAGTGAAAACATCCTGAAATTGTTGCAGAGACTAAAATGAAAATATTTTTATCTGCCTTTTTTTTTTTTTTAATTATGTTTCTAATTCATTTGTTTACAGGGAGTAAAGAGGTTAGGAAATGTGAAATTGAATGTACTTCTACTCATTAAAGGAAATTTGAGAGACAGACCTACAAGTTCAGCTAAGTGCAGAAGTTAAGACAGAGTGAGTGGGATTTTTTAATAGTTCACAGTAAAACATATGGCTGAAACACATACAGTATGATTAAACAGAAGTTCCCTAATGCTCAAATTAGTGTGTTCGTGCTGCCTGTGTGAGTTTGCACTAACAGCACTGACTAACAACACTTCTGCTCTGATGAAACATTATTTCTTACTTGCTGAAATTAAAAATATTTTAAATTTTTCCACTTATCAGAACTGTTATTAGCGCTGCATTAGGGTAAAAGACAGGGCACGAAGTGTGACAGAACATCAGATAATTCAGAGATCATCATCTATGACAGAGCAATCAATTTACAACGTGCCAAAGACGCTGCTTTTTATTTATAGCATCTGACATGTCTCCCTACAGGGAAATGTGCTCAAGCACAAACAGAAACCACCCCCTCCCTTTCATGCATTTATATATTGCTTTCAAAGTGACAGTCAAGTCATTCCTATCGTACTTCATCTTCAGCTTCATCTTTGAAAACTGTGTGTTGTTTGTATCATAAACCACTCAGGAATAGAATCACAGGGAATTAACTTTTTGGTGCATTAACATCTGTTCTTCCTTTCTTTAGTTTGATCCTAGCTCCAAACTACAGACTTTAGTGGCATTGCCAGAGTGCTTTTATGAGTCCTAAATTAAAATGATGAAAATAAAATTTACACGGGTTCTGCAATATTCCCATATATCAAGTAAAGACTTCCCCAATATTTTCAAGTGAGCAAGTTTGCAATAAAAATTGTACAGGTTTTAGGCTAGAGGAATCCTCTTTATTCTTTCAAACTCCTAAGCTAGGAATTCAGGAACACAGTGTTATTCTGGAAGACTTTTATTTACCATTTTGTTCAAAAATTAACTAGGATTGCAAAATTGCATCAGTCATTGTCACGAGGCATTCAAATCTCTGCTGAGACTGGGATAGCAAGCCAGATTATTTTATTTCATACCAGTGCCTGGAAATACAGTTGTTGTAGGTCTACTATTCTTGTGCCTGCAGAACAGCAGTGCAACAATCCCAAATACTTCAAACATAGCTGGGTCAAGTCTGTGGAAAAAGGCATCAGAAAGCAAAACAGGAGATAAACTTTTGAAAACACTGCCCAAAAGCCATTTAATGCCCAGAAAGGGAAACAGCTAAAAAGAAGCAGCTTGATAAGATACACCTGCAATATAATTTTGGGGGTTGGAGTTTTTTTAAACTCTTACTAATCCAGTCAGTGACCCAAACATCAGGTTAGGTTCCTTTAGTTTACTCATCACAGACATGTGTAGTTCAGCAGTCAGCAGCAATGATCACAGGAGGAAAAGGGAAAAGAGAAAAATATTGAAAGTAAAAATGTAGAGCAAATATCAGTTTTTCTATATACATATTGGTCCACTAAGGTATAGGCAGTTCTAAAAATAAATGCATAACAAGACAATATGTATTAAGCTGCTTTTTTGACTTCAAAACATCCACACCTATACGCTATGAAGTCTACCTTTCACAGTCTGTTTCTGTAACCTAGCAAAGGCTACACGTCAAGAGCCTCAAACAGCATTAATCAAAGAGGCTTCTCTAGCAGAAAACTGCTAGATGCTCTTGAAGCCTAAAGACTCCAAGTCAAAGGTACGCACATCTTTACAACATGATGCTTCCCATTTATTTTATCCCACAGGCTCTCTGTTCATGTTGGTCACCTTAAAGGATAAGGGTGCCTAAAGAATAAACTGAACACTGAGTAACGAATTGTACAGCAAAGAGAGAAAAACCAACACAGAAATATGTACACAAAGCACCCTTCACTGAGGCAGAATTACATCCTGCGCTGACGCAATGGGCTGGGTGCAGAGAGTATTATTAACATCAAAACAATCAAGGACACTGTCTTTCTTTTCCAATTATTCCTGTGGTTTTGTAATGATGTGGTTTTTCTGTTAGGAATCCACCAATCTAACTAGCTTTCACCAAGCAGTTATAAATTATATTTACATATATGATATTTACTGATAACCAGACTTAAGGCCACTGATCTTACAGGAGGCAATCTTTGCTCAGAAAATCAATCTTAGTGAAATTTGCAGATCACATCTCACATGATCAACCAGTCTGCATAATATTGTTACAGCCAACACTTGTGATTTAACCATCCTGACATAGGTATCCACAATTTCTCTGCCTTCCTTTTTCTGCTACATTTATTCACACAAGAGCCTTAAGCATCCTTTTTAATACACTGTAAATGGACAAATGCATATTCATGCCAATGATTAAAATATAGGAAACAGAAATCCCTGTTTTTACATGAAAGCATAAATCAAAAACTCTAACATAAATAGTACATTCCTGTTTGAAACTTGAAGGGGGAGTACCCTTACACTGTGGGAAGATTAGCCAAGTAACGTACTCTCACCAATGTGACTAGATACGTTCTCCTTTATTTTAGTCAAAATGGCAGATTATATACAGTTCAGCATAGTTTACATTTCCAGACATTCCCTCATTGGTGTGCAGCATACAAGAATGTAAATAAACATTGTTTATTCTATACTTAAGGTGGCTAAAGTGTTCAGACTAACATTTGCACCTATTACTAAATAGGTGCACTACTTTCTCCCTAGGCATACCTTAACATAATTTCTAATGACGCCACAGGCTGCAGGCCTTAACACGAGCCTGTATCTGAGTCAGGCTGGGTCGACTAAGCTAATTCAGGAGCAGGTCGTGCCCCTGCTCTCTAAGAAATTCTATTACAGAAACATTTAAGTAGAATGTCTAACATCAATGATGAAAACATTTCCATAAAACTGCTTTGGTTATTTACAGAAGACTCAAGTCTTTGATCTGAAGAAGATGCACTTTCCCTGAGAAATGCTTCACACATTGAACCATGTATGCAACACAACTATTTGCTTCTCAATATAAAAACATAATCAGTACTATGTTTCCTTTAAGAGTAGCTGTGAGAAAATCTTTGAGGTACTCTTCTTGAAATAAAATAGTGTCTTGGTTTGGGAACAAATAGGCACGGAGGTAAACTGAATTAGCAAATGGCTTTGCTTTGGGGAAGTTAAATCACTGGAAAAAGTTGGAAAAAGCTGAAAAAAGTTACCTAAAAAAACCTCACATGTAAAGAGGCTTGTTAAATAATGGTTTGTTCTTTAGTGCAATTGTTGTCCAAATATTTGTGAAGGATTTCAGCCCCATGTCTCTTACTGCACCCTTCTACTATCTGACAAGTGCCCTACTACAATGGCACTTCCCTGCAAGGTGTCAGAGACCAAAATTCCACACAGGACTGCTGGAACAGCAGCTGCATGTTTGCCTTTCACTTTAAATTGCAGGGAAACATAAATATATCCCATAGCACACAAAAAACCTATAACATTCATTTCATAGCACCACCATTCCTGTTTCAACCACTTCTGTTGAGACTGTTACTTAGCTTTTTTCAACCCCTGGAACTGTCAGCAACCTTTTGACCACACCATATCAATCTAGGCCTAAATAATGCTTTTTATTTACTGAGTATACAAACTGATACAATATTTGAGACAGAGAGTTTGCATTTCTGATCAAGAGCAGAAATAGGTTAGGACAAAGAAAACACCATGTAACCATAAAATAAAAATGAAAGTTTATGGTTTAGACACTACCAAATTTGTCAAAACAGAAAAATTGAATGCTAGAAAGAGACATCCAAACTCTTCTTGATTTCACAATAGTCATCTATGCTAAGAACAACTTTCTGTTTTTTAAGTTAACTGCACATACTAAATGTGGTATTTAAAAATGTATTCCTGATGTACAAAAATTTTAGACCAAAATAAGAACTTGTTATTTTTATTAACCTCCCCTATTGAAGGAAAAAGAAAAAAAAAATCTCAACAGCTATTTATATAGGCTAATTCTATTAATAGTGAAGAAAGCACAGACACTTTGTAGGCCACCAGGTCAGAAATAGTTAGGAGTATAGTGATCTCTGGGTAAGAGGGAGAGATCAGCCTGTGCTATGCAGCCAGCATTACTCAATTCCTGGAAATGCTTTCTGGAAAGACCAGAAAGACAAGGGTGTGGTCTCTCCTAGAGCTCCAACCTTCTCATAAATTTTATCTTTTCAAGTGATAAAATTTGACAGGATATCCATTAGATTAAATCTTTCCATGGAGCAAAAATGAAGAATAATTTCAATTAAGCTGTTCAATTTCTACAAAGTGCAGAAATTAGCATAGCAGTGATATTCCATTTTCCACCTAGCATTTGCAGGGTTTTATGAACATATCAGGATCAAGTGCACTCATAAGTGCAGTTTAATTACTTCCATTTCAATATCCACACAAAAAGTCATAGGGGATTCCAAGTTCTAAGTGTCGTCATCAGGTAACTAAGCAAAAGAAAGAATAAGCAGTAACCTGAGGTAAGAGGGCTATAATTGTCAGATACAAATGGAAAAATAAATGCCTATACTATTTTTCTCTCTAACCAACAGTACCAAGAAATCAATTCCTCTGTCCACAAGCTTCAGACATGATTTTCTTCAATACAACCTCAGACAAAAGACTTTCACCAGACATGCATAATGCCTCCAAAGCAGATCAAAGATAGATATACAGTCCTTGCCACAGGGACACATCCAAAATACTGCAGGAATTTACATCCCATTCCAATCACAACAGCTGTGTGGCACAGAGCTTGCATGGTTTACTCCCTTCCCCGGATGAGCACTGCAGTTCCAGGGCTATTCACCAGCACTACAAAGCTACCACAGGGCTGAAAAAGGGCCTCAGCCATCAGAAAAACATTATGTTTTGCAACCGTATACAATTAAGTGGTACTAAGTAAGTATATAGTCCTGTTTTTAAATTCAAGCAATAGATGACCTATGTTAAGTCAATTTCTCCAAAATCTAAGACTGTACTTTGAAACTGTATCTCCCCTCAGCTGAACACGAAAAATACCAAACCTGCAACAAAAATAGCCTCTCAGTTAACTTATCTCTGCTCTAGGCTTTCTAAAGACCTTAATTTTTGACATTGTCCATAAAGGTGACAAGGGTCCAAATCAAACGTGGCTAAAACTAGTTTTCTCTGAATTTGTGAAGCAGAGAGTGAAACAAGGCTGGCCATGAACTACAGATTAACCCCAAAGCAATTCACACACTCTGTGCACACAGCAGAGATGTCAATGCTGTCTGCTAAATCCTGACCAAATGAGAACATCAGACAGCTAAAATGTTAGTTGCAGCACTATAAGCTTATTCCAAGGGTTTAGTTAAATGTTCAGTTTGTTGTTTTTTTGTTTTTTTTTTAATCCTGAAATCAGAGACAATGACTTTAATCTCTAAAACAGGACAATAAACTTGAAAAAGCCCCACCTGAGCGTGCAGGAAGTTGCATTGAAATAAATGAAAATCATCCTGCTCAAATCTGATTTTGAGACCTGCCCTTTCCAGATCTTTTACAGCTTTTTCATGGTTTACATATAATAAGATCCAAATAGCATTCATGACAATTTATCATTCACCTAGAACCATGTCATAGGATTTAAAAAATAATTTTTCGCCCAAGTCCACTTTTATCATCACCAATGATACCAGTACAAAATATTTAGATTTCTTCTGAGATTTAACTGGCCGAACTGTTTGCTTCAGAAAGTATTACAGCTACAACTTGAGTTGGACACATTCTTGCGGAAAATGGGAAACATGGAAAAGTTTCTGTTGAGTCAGCAAGATTCTTCTGCTTTCAACAACACATTTTAAGTGCTGAGCAACACATAATGTAAAAAAAGTAAAAAAAATACTGACAAATAATTGTCTTATGTTAATTTCATAGGCAGATAGCTGGTTGGCTTAATGATTTACTCATTTTTGTCAGATTTGAGGCACATTTTCTCCATACACAGAGAACATCAGCTCTCTCTATACCACTGAACACACCTGACAGCTTGTTTGCACTTTCTCTATTAACCATAGCCTTCAAATTTGCTACTTAAAATGGGATCATACTTCAAAAAGATTTTCCAATAATATTAGAAAGACAAGGAATATTATTTTCAGTTAAATAAGTACTAGATAAAAGACCTAGCTATGCTGAAATGAATAAGGATTAAGTCAAAGTATATTTAGACCAGCAATATTTTAATGGTTTGTATTAGAGTAAAACATGCTGAGGTGATAAGTTTGAATTGTTAATATAGTTTTTTACCTTGCAGGTATTAAGACTTTTATTCTTCACTACAATGCTTTACAAACATATATCTTGTGTTTAATAAAGATTTTTTATGTTTGATGCTACTACTGTAAGTAGTGATTTAACCAAGCAAATTTAGCTAAAAACTTTTGCCACAAGCAGGAAATAACTAGTATTAGAAACCAAAAATGTTAAAATTCACAAATCCTGCAGGTTAGTAGCCATTATGAAAGCGTGTCCAAATTAAATGAAACATGGAGTGTTAAACTGAAGCATTCACTCCCATTTTTCTATGTTATGGGGTGTTTTGTACTGTGATACCATGGAAATTCACATTCATAAGCTTCTCTTATCTTGCTGTCAACAAAGCTTCCAATAAATGCAACCATTAGATACATGATAAGATCTGAACCTGCTCCAGGCAAGTTTTCAAATACTTTAGGAGACTATTTGATGATTGTCCACCAAGTAGACTGAAAGCAAAAGAAAACAGACTGGTGGTACACTCAGAGAAATAGATTTCTATTTTAAGCAAAAAAAGACTCCCAGAATCCATGGAAATCCATTGTTTACTGGAAGAGCAGAGAACCCTGTAGATAGAAGTAATTACCATCTGTACTGTGCCAGCCCGTCTCTTGTCTCACTTGGAGATGGCTTAGATGGAAGCTGTCTGCTTGCTGTTGTGTCCCTGCAGGTCAGAGAGGAGCTAGAGGATGGCTCTGGAGGCTGAGACCTCTAGGTACAAATGCCTATTTCCTACTTGGATAATTCCCCACATGTCTCTGGTGACTGTAATCCGGTCAGGTCACAGCAAGCCCATGACCAACTCCTATCAGTGTTTTCTGTCTCCTTCTATAGACACAGCTATGACTGATGGAGACAAGATTCTGAAATGCACTGCATTTTAGGGCATTTTCCTGTGATTCTTAAGTGAAAACAATCATAAGGTTACTTATTTAAGAGTTAACAGGAGAGAACAAGTTCTGTCTGTGTCCTTGCTCCTCTAAATTATGATTGCCACAGTTGACAGCATTAAAGAGATATTGTGTTTATATGGGTACATCAGGTGGTGAATACTTTCACAGACTTCAAAAAACTTCAATATCAAACTAGAGATCAGAGGTTTATTTTAATCAGCTAAAAAGATAAACTAAAGAGAAAAAAAAAAAAAAAAGCCTTTTTCTTCCCCCACAGTAACCATCACATTCCTCATTTGGACTATCTACTGCTGTAAATGTATGCTTTGTTAAGGAAAGCAGTAGTTGGTCTGAAAATTGTCAGTGTGACAGAAGATTAGGCATTATGTGTCTGAACTAGTGTTCATTGTTATCTGCTTATCCAGTAATCAGCAATTCCTTTTATCTACAGCACAAAACTATTCCTACCATGAACGTTCTGCTGTCATTTATAGCACAGTTAGCAGCATGGAAGTATTTTCCAATTAAGCCCACCTGCTCTGATCTTACCCATATTAGTAGCCATAGGTGAAAGAAGGTGGACTTGGCTCTTAATATTGTCAGTATTAAAAAAAAAAAAAAAACCAAAAAACAAAACAAACAAAAAAAACCCCCAAACAAACAAAAAACAAAGAATAAAATCACACAGGCATGCAAAGAAAATTAAGGGCTCTTTTTTAGGCAACTGCTTAATCCCTTTTAATTGCAATTGCTTAAAAAGAACCCTGAAGCTTAACTCCTTCAGCCCCATATGGCATTTGCAACTCGTCCAGAGGAATTAGCTTAAATCTCCCACCCAGAAACTCAAAGACAGGTGCACAGCTTTCCCATTCCTAACAAAGGCTCTTAAGCAAAGATTGTGCCAGTGTTAATGACGTAAAATCTGTGCAGTTATCTCTTCAGCACACAGAAGCACTTTGTGACATTAATATTTTACATGATCAATACTAACAGGGAAGAAGGCAAAATTCCCTGAGTTGCATTGTTCACAGTAGCCACAAAGCAGTGTTGACAGTTTTTTATTATTTATTTTCCCCCATCAAATTTACATCTTGTACTTGGAGCTGTATATTTGCTAGTCAAAAGGCAGACTCCTTTCATCAGAACAACTTTGATTGTCAGAGCTTTTGTTGTTTTGCTTTGTTTCAAATCTAAAAGAATTAGTTCCTCAGAATCTGCAATGGTTAAGGGGCTTGTAACATTCTCAATGAGCCCATCACAGTTTAAAATTCCCAAATTAGTTGGATTATTCTAACATATATAACATTACATGGTATCTCTGTTTTTATTTATGTCTATTTTACCAGAGGATAAAGTCCTAAGAAAGATTTTGAAGGTAAATATCAAGAAGTATTTCTGACTACTCCACAAAGAAGCACAGGACCAAGAAAGGAAAAACCACAGAAAGTAAAGAATCCCTAAAAACCAGCCAAACCTATAGCAAAATAAGACTGGGAAACTGGTTTTAAAGTTATAACAGGAAAGTAGCAGCATAAAGTAGAATCATGGTACAGAAAGTTAGGGTACACAAAATTCCAACAAAATGAAAAGATCTAACAGCATGAAACTTTAAATTACTGGGGTTTTTAGCAATAATTTATTATGATAATTCAATGACAAGAATATTTTTTGGCATTTTTTTGTGAGCTTACAAAAATATTTTCAGCTGTTCCTCACAGAATGATACAACAGGTATATCTAACAGGGTTTTCTTTTTGAAAAAGCCTGGAGGAATCACTGACTTCTACAGAGCTGCCATTCTTTCTTAATTGCATATTTACTGCAATTCCAAGCATTTGGTTTAGTGAGGTTCAGGAAAGATTCCACTGTTTCTACAAAGGAAATGAGCACAGACTTTGCACCTTACAAAAATTTAACTGACGTAGTTTTACCAAGAGAAAGTTCCATTTATTCATTACAAAGAATAAGAAATTGTGTCAAAGTTTAAGAAAAATAATTGGGAGATGGATATGAAGAGTGGGAAATCAAGTAAAGAAGCCCATCACTATTCTGCTTTAGAGCGCATATTTACACAAGTTTATCAAGTGTTAGGAGTTTTTTGCATGTCTTGGCTCTGCTTTCACTCATGCCCTTTAAGAAAAATAATATCTACATCCTTATCAATTTTCTATACATTCTTCACCTATCCACATCCTTACCTGAGCATTACAGTTGGTTCCTCAAGTCTAGGTAGAACACCATTAATAATTAAGTATATGCTTGGATTTATAGGCTCAGACCCCATTAATCTTCACAAAATCTCTGTGGATTAAGTTAAATCATATTAGAATCTAGGGATAGCATTTGGGAGGTTGTGTACAAGACTGAACAGTAAAGTGTCTAAATAAGAGAACTTATTTCTAGGAGGAAAAAAAACCAGCCCAATTTGTGGTGTGATAGAAAATAAAAACAAAAGTTTAGTCATAATAAGAGGGGACACTGCTCTTAGATTGTTTAGATTGTCCTTGCTGGGATTCTATAGCAGCAAGCACAGCAGCACAAGTACACAACAATGCACATGCTCGATTAAGAGGCGCGTCCAGCAACAGAGATGGACACCAAACATCCCTACATTTCAAACCCTCCTCTAACTCAGCAATAATATTAACAAATAGTTCTTAAGGGATATAATTCATTGCAATCACAGAGAAGTACCTTCAAAATTTAAATGAGTGCTGTGTTGTATGTGCATTTTACAAGGGGACAATGCCAACTAGAGCCTTCATTCAGCTGGGCAAAGCAACCACAATTCTTTAAAGTACTCCTAAAACCATTAAACTTGTTCTTGCCAGATCTGTAAAGTTACAATCACCCTCAAGTAACTTGCTAGAAAAAAAGAAATCTCTTTGAAAGCATACCAAAGAAAACTTGCCCAAACTACCAACTGATACACAATAATCCCATGGATGTGGCTGATCTGCAAACCTATTAAATGCTTAGCAGCAGAAAATAATAATTTTGCATATTTTTCTATAAAAAGTCTTCATTATTTCTATGATGATTGCCAACTTTATCATCAAAATCAAATTTTTTTTTCATTCATAAAGTAGAATTTCCTGTCAGGAGAATACCCTTAGTACTTGCTTATTTTAATTTTTATTATAAGTATTGAATTATTCTGTCAATTGTCTACATTGGTGTCTCTCTGGAATAAAATAGTAAGCAGAAAACCTGCTGTAACTCTTGCTGTAATGCCAGTGTAGGCAGCGACTGAAATTTGAGATGTGATACAGTGCCAAAAATTTAACTCACTTATAAAATGTCTGACAGATAAATAAAGGCTTGGGCCATTCAGAAATTTATGATGATGAAGCCTTGAAGCAAAATATAATTTATTTAATCAGGAATAAATTCATTTAAATAATTGTCATAATGATTAGCCCCTGAAGAGAAACCCAAGTTGTGGTTCTCTAATTACTAGTATTAGCTAATATTAATATTAGCTAATATTATATGAAGACTTAAACAGAGAAAAGCTGTTAGAATTATCAACACTGGATAAAGCAATTTTTTAAATCTCCTAGTTAAGACAGAATGGACTCACATATGAGTAATAAGGGCTTGAACTCTGGTAAAATATATCTAAATAAGTGCTAAAAATGGCAAGAGGCTTAGCTGCTCCTATCAAAGCTGCCTCTGAAAGCTCCACTTCATACTTTGCAAAATATCCAGGATTTAAAATTGAAAAAATGTATCTTATTTGTGCTAATATTTTCCTGCCAGAACATTCCTGTAGTTTTACTATAAATGTTTTACTTTGTTTTGCTAGATAAGGCACAAGTGAGCTCACATAAGTCCTTCTTTATGGAAGAAGAGTAGCACAGTGCCACGTGTGAAATAGGCTGAACACAAAAAGCAGCCTCCTCTGGCATCCAACTGCAAAGATGCATCAGATCGGTTTTAGTCCCCAGTAAATCTAGGCCATGTTTCACTTTTAGTGCCACCTTGTACAGTGTTTATTTCATGGCAGGCTCTTGCTACATTTAATCCGTAAATTACCTCACCCTTTAGTTCTCAATCTGGAAAGCCTGTAAATAGGGTTCAGCCTTACTGTAGCCAGGAAGTTACTTCTCATTTCTGCCACACTCACAAAGCAATACTGTGGGAAAAGGGATTATTGTTTGCTATTTCTGCGGAGAGGAGAAAACAGAAAGAAAAAAGGAAAGCAAATAGAGCTTAGAGGAAAAACCAATTCCAAACAGAGTAGATAATCAAGCAAATAATTTTGAGGAAAAACATGAACCAATTTTTTCTCTGCCAATGTTGGAGGATTTGGGACCGAGGGAACACAAAGCTATGCCATGCTCTTTCCTTTTCCAGTTTCAATCCAGTCACAAATCCTCACGGGCTACTGCAGCAAGAGCAAAGATGCATTATTTAAGCAGGTGCCAGCTTTCAGTGCTGCTGGAAGGAGCACAGGAGGTGGCACATGGGAGGGGTTCCCTCTGTGCTGCCACAGCATAGCACAGCAAACCCTTCTCAGATCTGCTGCATCCCTGTGCCAGCCCCCTGCCTGTCCCTGCCTATCCCATGGCAGCATGGCAAAGGTGTGGTTGGTGCTCCAGTACTTGATCCTGGAGTCCCCCAGTTCAGCCAGCTATGTCCTTGCCCAGGGACCTGACTTTGGGCAGCCCCTCCCCAGGGCATCCCAGAGAGGGGCACTGCTGTCACACTAGCGTATGGTTAGTCAGAAACAGGAAGCTTGTTTCACATACAGAACAAACACATTTTTGAAGGAGGAAAAAAATCATGAAATGTGCAAGCATAAAATTAAAATTCAAATAATAAATATGACAAAGTATAAATAACAAACCAGCTACAAAGAGAAAAGATGAGAGGTTGTTTTCATCTTTGACATATACCTTCTGCCAGCCAGCAGCACCAACATACCGTTTTCTCTTAAAAAACGTTCCAAAGACATTGGAATTGCCTTGCACCATCAAGGTTATGAAGACACCAAGATAAGCTAATTGCTTCAATTAATGCAGGTCTCAGCGCTAGCAATACTTTGCTATAATTTTTGCACTTGAAAAATTAAATCCATTATTTGCCTTAACATGCCTAATGGATGAGTAAGCTCCTTTGAGAAAATTTCAGTAATATTTTATAACCTTTTCATATCTTGAAGATATTGGCTGCTGGCAAAGCTTCCAGCTGGACAGACAGGCAAATCCCAATCCTGTAAGGACATTTTTAACTACAAAACACACTTTGGAAGTGTTCTTACTGAAGGACTTACTATGCAGGAGGCTGACCAATAGGCAGCTTTAGAAACCAGTGCTGGGTCTCGGCTCTCCAAGTGTGTATTGGTCTGGTGTGCAAGCCCTGAAGTCAATCAGGAATCAGAGCAATGCAGAGAAGAGTTTCCTGAGTCTGGAAAATCTGGCAAGAGAAGCTACATCTTAAAGCAGGAGGTTTTTTCCTAAATTTACTTTTATTACACAAGCGCACAAATTTTTATTTATTTGATTTAGTAAGCCTTAAAGTCAGCCTCAGATGAGGTTTTTGATGTGAGCAACTCAGGCTGTGTATGTTTTATATGACAAATATTAAGCTAAAAAAATTACATGCTGTAGAAAAATTTTTCTAGTATTCCACAAATGTCATTGCACAACAGTAACAAAGGTATCGTGAAACTCTAAATGGAGGCATTGTGGTAGTTTATTTAATAGCACTTATTTAAATTGTTCACAAGTGTGCCAAATTAGTTTAAAGTATTCATACATTGAGCTTGTTGAACATCAGCAATATACAGCTGCTCATGGCTCATAGGCTGCAAAATTGGTAGAGCTATTAATGAAGTGAAAAGATTGCATACAAGAGCCACATTAGAGGAATGTGACTGTACAGGCAGTCTTGTAACTCAATTTAATGCTTCCCAGAGAAAGTTTAAGCAGAACTGACAAAGCAGTTACAACAGATTTTCAAACTATTTTTCTATTATATTTTTCCATTTTAATTGGCATGGTACTCCATGGCACCATGCCACCAGTGGCACAAAAGATGCCTGTTCTGTTAAAGCCTCCCCAGTTGTGAATTACTCAGTTTTTGCTATATGCACCAAGTTTGTTATTTGAATTACACAGAAATAACATTACCATGGCGGGGACTACAGTCTGGGAGACAGATTTTCAGTGTGTAGCCAACAGTAAGGCATTATAAGATGTTTAAGTAATTCACAGATTATCAGTTATCGGAAGAGTATGTTATGACATACATCAAATAGGGGGTTTAGGGTTAATACCAGGTAAACTTTGTTACTTGTGAGGTGCTTAATATATGTTAGCAGTAGGAGAAGGAAATCTTTTTTCTTCTGCCTGATCTATAATCCCAGTCTGAATGTTAAGAATACAAGAATTTTAAAGTTAATTCACAGCAAAAGAATCTATTGTGGCATTGATGAAATAATGAATTTATAGTGCTTTGAATGCATTGCTAAGGCTATATCCTGTATTTGTGAATAGCTGATATTTAAAGTGACGCATGGCCATCAGAAAACTCCAACAGAGACACATAGGGTGATGTGTTCATTGCTTTATGAGAGCATCAATACAGAACTCTGTAAAAGAATTAGACTGTGGACTTGGAAATTATACTTGAATTTTTTTTAACAGAAGATGCTTATATTGCTGTATCACATTGATTCTCACTGAAGTACTATTTTAAAAGCTTTCAGAAAGCATTTATGCCAAGTAAGTTCTTCAGGTATGTATGCCAGCTCCAAAGAGTATTCAGCACTTTTGTAGAGACAAAATGTAATGTATTGAACAAAGTGTAGCACAGAGGTATAATAGGAAAGATCACAGTGAATCTCAGTCTTTGTGAATGTCTTGGAGACAAGGTTGATAATAAAAGAAATATAAAACATAAAATAATATAAAATGTAAGATATAAAATCAGGGGGAAAATTAAAAATAAAATGGTGGGAAAATTAAAAAAAAACATGGTGGAAAGTGGCAAAAACCTTGCAACTTCCAATACTGAATATGAACCGCACCACCTTTTCCTTCCTTATGTACCTTCTCCTACCTTTTTTTTTTTTTTAGAGATGCAGGTCACTATTTTCAGGACACCAATAACCAATTTAAGAACTTTACAAGTGGGCAATAGACAGTGTATTCTCAAAAACAAAACAAGTAAAAAAATAGTCAGAGACCAGCTTCTTCCTTCTGTCCTCCATTCCAAGATCCACATGGGAGCATATCCTGGGAATCAGGAACATTGATGTAGAAGGTACATCAAGGTTAATCAGGTCTGGTTGCTTGGCACATTGCTGTTATTAATTATTGACTACCTCACAGTGACCTTCAAGCAGTACTTCAGAAAGAAAAGACAGTATGGGTCAAACTAAATCTATGTTGCCTCCTCCCAGAGAGGGTTTTCTGTTCCTGCACAGATATCTGTAGTGCATAGCTGCAGTAATGAAATAAAGTGGTTACACAGAATTTGGAGTGCGCACTCAACCTGAAGACACAGCAACTCATCTTTTCTTAACATTACTCTCAAGTGAATTAAGAATTTAATTACAAATTTTGACCAAGTCACTCCATGAGAAGCAATTCAAGAACTCTTTCTTCTGAAAGTTATGAGCACTTAGATAAGCAAAAGAGTTACAGATAAAATAGCTTCAAAATAGGAAAGAAGTTGTGATTTTTTGAGAGTCAATTAGAGGACATAAAATGCCCAAGGAGCAGAAAATATGAAAATCTGAAGAGTAAAAAGCACAGGAAATTATTCTGTAGACTTGCAGCAAAAAGAATGCTATAGGCTATTCAATAAAAGCACACAGGGAGCAATTCAGCTCAGTTCCTAAATTCTTCATAAATTACCTTAGCACTCCCTTAGAAATTGTAATATAGGGCTACATGGAGCAAAGACAGCATAATTCAGCAGACCTTCACCTACGCTTAAACTGGAAATACTGCACGCCTTACAAGAATAAAGTCATTCAAAAAGGTTTCTCGAAGAGCTAACTTGGCTTCCCCAGCCAAATCTTTTGAAAAGGAGAAGAAAATCTACATCACCCTCCAACCATTGCCCCCTGTTTTCCAGGGCAGCATAACACAAAACAGAGCTCATCAAACTTTCCTGTATGCTGAGCTAATTAAAGGAAGTAGATTCAATATTAAAAGCTGATAATTAGTCTTATAGCAAAGCCCATAAAGCTGCTAGCCCTGTTCTGATCTGTTAAAGCAGCTCCAACCACAGCAAGGACAGAAAACAAAGAACAGGTTTCTAGATACAAAAACCTGTATGGTTAAATATGACATATGTTGTAGAAAAGCCTCCAACACAACTGAACTTTTTAACTTCTAAAACTGCTTATAAATATTAATACAATATCATAATCCATTTAATTCTCAAAATCTTTCTAAGTTTATAACAAGGATTTCACAAGTCAACTCTTTTATCTTCAAACATATGTTAAGACGTGAAGACAAGAGCTGTCACTTTAAACCCAAATGCACTCTTTAAAAAAGACAGGGTGCAACCTACTGGTGGAGTTATAGCTAATTCCCCAGAAAGGTTCTTGACAAAACTCTAGAGAATCAAGAATCAGGTTTATTCACATGTAACGTTGAAAGCACTGATGAAATAAAGTCTTGGATAGTTTTCCTTCTATGAATACAAAAATAATATCTGAACTTGGAGATCTTCAGGTAGAGGGATTAATTTAGGGATTACTTGAATACATGTCCCAATAATGAGGACTGTCTCCTAATTTACTGTCAGAATCTTTGTGAAAGAGCAGGAACTTGCTCAGTTGCTTTGAAAAGAATGCTCCTCAGAAAGGAACAGGAAACGTAGCAAGTGATAAGAACTTGAGCAAGAAACTGCAAAGTAGGACCAAGGGTTAACAGTGTTAGTATCAATTAGACCTAGGTCTGCTATGTGATGTTAACCTAGTTAGCATGAAAAAAAAGGCCAATGCTAATTAGAACAATAATGAATTGCCCTGTTTCAATTAAACAAATCAGCAGATGAATAATTGGCTAAGGAATGACAGCAATTTAGAAGAGACATAATTCCAAGCTCTAGTCAGTAGTGTTTGCCTCCTTTAATAATTGAATAGTGAATGATTTGAATTATATACCTTTCTATATTAAAACCCAAGAGGTCTTTAACTCCCAAAGACTTGGTTAATTATCTTTAGAACTCTGGCACTCCTATTAGAACATGAAGTACACATTAAAATGCTGTTTTGCATGGGGATTATGGTGCTCTCTTCACACATAGAAGACCCCAGCATAATCCTATATTTAAATACATATTAGTTCATAAAGGGAAGCAAGAGAAGTGCAGCACAACCTTTTCTTTCTTAGCAAATACACACAACACAATAAATTCCACATTATATCTACAGACTTAACTTGCAGCATGTCTTCCTATGGTTCTATTACTGTAAAAGTCATGAGTAATATGGTCATAAGAACAAAGTTGTTAAAATGTTAAAGATAAAATATTTATGCACAAAGTAATTTCCTGCCATGCTACCCTAGTATATGAAAAATGGTTCAGAATTCTTTGTTGAAAATTTTATGACTGTGTAATCCAGGTTTAAATTCATTAAACATTGTAAAATAACAATGTAATGGCTAACACAGAAATTAAGCATTCCAACATATTTTGTTGGGTCTTGGTCAATTTTGTTTTGTTTCTTGGTTTTCGTGCAGTTTTGTTTCTTTTCTTGTTTTCTTTTTCCTTAAAGCATAATATTATTGTCTACTCTAAGGTTTCTTGACATGGGTAGGTTGTGAGTGGTTTGTTGCTTTGGTTTCTGTTTTTTTTTACACTGGTACATCAACATCCTCTCCAGAGGAAATTTGAGAAATTTGCCTTGAACATTGAGAATTCAAATGCAGAGTAGGAAAGAGACAGACAGGGTCCTCAGGGTAGAAAGAAGGAAATTAGAAAGTTGTTGAAAAAGTAGAACTAAACTTCTTCACATACATACATTACTAAGAACTTAGACCAGTTCTTCCACAGTGGTTTGATGCCCCCAGATATTTCAATTAATCACATTGCTTGAAAAACATTGCGCACAGCTTTCATAAAACCTACTAACTGGCATCTCTATGACTGGAAAGGCATAAACAGAAATAAAAGGAGACATGCCTCAGATAACTTAAATACAAAGCCAGGTGTTTGATAACTTGCTTTTTGGATAACAGTCACCTTTTTCTGTATTACAGACACACACAGAGTACAAAGTAAAAGAAACAAATTACAAGATTAAGGAAAAAAATAACAAACCCCAAACCTACAACTCCCTAATTCTTGCAGGCTGTATTTACAGTATCACAGCAAGTCCTTCAGCCATGTGGAGTGAGCAGCTATGTAGCTGTGGCTGGAACACATGAAGCATATGTAGATGCAGCAGATTTCTGTTTCTCACTGAAGCAGTTTGTGCTACAAACACAGCTGCACCAAAGTTATCACTGCACTCAAATAAGCATACAGCCACAGTAAATAGTGGGGGTATTTCTAAAATTCTATTTACTTTCTGAGATTCTGTTTAGTATTAACCAGTGAGGCTTCAGCACAGAACTACACATAACAAGCAAAGGTTTCAATATCCATTGCACTAGATCAGCAACACTGCTCCTGAGGAGACATTTAAGCCCACCTGAAAATCAAAGTCATTATTATATATGCTGGGAAAAATACATCTTGTGTGTGTAAGACTATCAAGTATCAAAACCAAATAGGACTATTACAGTAATACATCATTATATTTGAGCTATTTAGTATTTTGTGGGTTTGGGTTTTTGTTTCTGGTTTTTGTTTGTTTTTTTTAAAACTCAGATTGCAAGACTGTAATGGTCACATTATTCTATTTTCTGGGGAAAATAGCAGGGAACATAGCAAAGTAAGAACACTCTCTGGCATTCATCCCTTCCTGAAGCATGACAGAAATTTCTGAACTTTAATGAAATGTGTTTTGATCCACAGAGCACCAATGAAAATCCTTTTTTTATTGGCACATTTATCAGAACAAAGTTCTGGTTCTTCACATTCCTTGCTCTGTGCATTTACCAGTGGAAAGAATAAAATCCTTTAGAATGGCTTCTGTCTCCCAGATGCTTTGTTTAGACATCTGCAGTGTCCTGTGAAATCAATCTCACCAGGAACTTGTCTATATTTAGACCCCTGAAGTGCACAAGGGTTTCACTGCAGAGTTGCAGTTGCACAGAAATACAGGCCAAGGACCACCAAAGTTTTGTCTAATTCATGCTCTGACAACATTGCCTCATTGCTTTTCACCACTTCTCTCCCTCCACTGCCCAATCTTGCTGTAAATATGTATATTTTGGCATTCTTGATGCCTTCTGCCTCCTCTAATGGGGTCACTATTTACCACACTGCAGCTCATCAGATTGCTGTTATTTCAGTGATGCTTTATGTGCTGCATACGTCAGATTTTTCATTTGCTGGCAGGAAGTCTGAGCAATGTGTCCTCAGCAAGGATTCACTTATTTCCCTCATTGCTTCCTGAAGAAGTTGCAAGACATGGATCATCATTCACAGGATTTCTTGCTGAGTCCTTTGGGCAAATGTGTCACATTGAGTTATTCTGCTCTCTGATAGATATTTGAACCTTAAAAAAAATTTTAAGCCAAGACAGACAGTTTGAAAGTAATAGATCCTTGGAGGAGAGCAGCCTTGAAAAAGAATTACAGCTTAAAGAAGAGACATTAAAAGCCCAGGCAAATCTTGTGGCAACACTGTAAACATACCCAGAATAGTCATGAAAGAGATATCTAGCAGTAATTTTGTAGAAAAGGGCTTTTTTTCCTCCACCAAGTTTCTTTCCAGTACCAAATACCACAGAAGATTCAATTTTAATTCTTCAGATTTCTCACCACAGGTTCCTACAACACAAGGAATATTATGGCTTTAAGTGTGCTGCTTTTACAGGAAAGGGTGTAGCGTCTAACCTTTTCTAGGGTTGGGACAGCAATGGTTTGTCATAAAAACATCAGATAGAACGTTCTGCTCATTTCCTTTCCATAGGATAGTCATGTTGTTGGTTCTCCTTTAATCCTTAATCATTTACTAAAGGCAAATGAAATCAGACAGACTATGAGTTGTGAGCCAACATTTAGACCACAGAAAGTACTAAAATATTGCATGCTAGTATAAGCATAGAAATCCTTTCAATCTATTAGTTCAATTCCCCATTCTGCCCTTCATAAATAAATGCTCACAATTAGTTTCTCTTTAATAAAAGAAGAATCTGTAAAACATTAGAGCAATGAAAATTAATCCTTACACACCTCTGTCAGCATAAGCCTTTTTATCTCCCTCAATGATGTCATTGAAACATTAAGTACAAAAGGTGAAAGCATAGATTTTTTTTTTTTTTCAAGATTGTTTTACTAACAAAGATCACATTCGGTGCTTTTCGCTGAGAAACTGAGCAGGACCTCATTCACCATCTCAGGAGACTGACAGTATTCACCCACAGCTGGAAACACCCCACAGACATCCTGATTTAACCATTCTGTTCTAGTCACACCAACTGTATTTTGTTTGCATAAATTTATAAGTAATTACTCTGTTACAATTTCTTGCTATTATGACTTCAGTCAGTATTGTTTATGCTGTTAATTTCAAATTTAAGAGCCAAAGTGCCAAAAAAACCCCAGAAGCTTCAGATGAAGCTGTTAAACAAATCCTTTAACAGGTCTCCTTATAATTACACCTTTATCATTAATGTGAATGCATCAAAAATGGTTTATGACCAAAATCCTTAGAAGTAGCACAGAAAACCCCACCTGGATAGGATACCACTGAATAGCCATTTGAATCACAAAACCTGATCATAAATGAACCAGACAGATTCTCCAGTCTCCATTGCATAACTCCACTCTTTCAAAGAGTAGTGTTCTAATAAGCTGAAGTCATCTGCAAGAAATTGTCTAACAGCCTAGAAAATGTGAATTCAGATGTCAAAGTGGAACTCAGACTGGCAAAACTGAATAGAGTTCCAAAGTAAATGAAGTAAATGAAGGTTTAGGACACATTATTTCAAATAAGCTTTAATTCAGGCCTACATGATGTACAACTGCAACTTCATTAATTCTCTTTCTGCTTTTTGGTATTAGCTCACATCCTTTATATTATATTAAATTTGCTGCTGACATCTCAGGTGAGGACAGTGGCTTCCCAAAGGTGATGCAGCACTTAACACAATGGGTACTTCAGTGCATTTTGGGCTTTTGCCTTTATCAACACACAAACTTTGCATGTTTGCAGATTGTTTACACGTGTCTGAGCAGGTACACTCTTTCAAACTCAAGTTTTTGCAAAAGCACCAGTATTGGGAAATTATCACCACCCTTAATTTATTCAAGTTGACATGAAATCCATCAGGAGTCTCACACAAAGGCTAAAATCACAGCTTCAAGAATTTTATGACCACATGGCTCAATCTAATTCCTCCAGTTTGAAATTGCTTGAATGAACTAAGTTGTGCTAAGTAATAATGTCTTGGGTCATTAACTTTAACACTGCTAGCTTGCCCTCATGATTGCATTTACTTTAATTAATGTAAGTTAGTAATTAATGGCACACTTAACAGAAAGGACTGCTTTAGCACATTGCCAGTTTTTAACAAATAAATCAATCTTAAAGTGCTTCAGGCAATTGCAGGTGGCAAGCGGAGAGACAAAAAGGCTAAGGCGCAGTGTTTTGTGGGTTTCTTTCTAAATTTAGGTGTGACAGGTTTAATTGTCATGCTAAAACCTTGGCCCACATTTTATCACATTTCATCACATTCCTTTTGATTTTTAAATTTGATTCATAATAAACTTCAGCACATGTTTACTGATTCTATGTTAGTTGTTCTACTAAAGCAATGAGGACATCAAAACTGAACTCATTAAATAACTGCATAGCAACCTCCTACCACCCTGAACAGCTCTTTTACAAGAACTCTTGGTATTCATGCCACATTTTCCCCTCATGCATCTTTTGCAAGGCTTCAACTTCTGGTGAAACTGTGATTAAGCCAAGCTTTATTCAAGGGATGAATGTCTTCAAAACCACTTTACGCAATCTTTCATAGGTTTTCTGAGGGAACCAAAAAATCTAAATAAGAAATACTTCCACTAGCAGAAATAAATTTACACAAAAGAACAGCAATATGGTATATGGTAGAAAGCTGATTTTCTAAATACTCTGATGCATAAAAACACTAATCCACATGGTGACTTCCAACTTGAAGACTGCTTACTACATTTTCCAAAGCAAAGAGAAGTTTATTGTGTCAGCATAGCATTTGGACAATGTATTTGAAAAGAATACTCCTTGACAGACTTGGATCAATTATCTGAACTGGCAGATTGAACAACACCACATTGACATGAGACACAATTTGATGCTAGTATGAGGTATCAAGTATAGCTGATATACAAAACAGTAACACAAAATGAAACTCATCAAGGGAAAAGCTCATCTCTTTGACTTTTCCTTCTCCATCCCGAAAAACAAAAGGAGAGCATAGGCCTACTCAGGTCTGTATGACATTTTCACAATAATCATTATCCCAAATATTTTCACTGGCAGGGGATGAAAGACTAAATACCTAGGAAGAAGAAATAATAATTCCAGATATAAGATTTCTTTTGGATGTTTCAGAAAGCCATCTGTCTGCCAGCATTAAGAACAATTTACTTTGAGAGCCATCTGTGGGAGACAACTGCACCTGAAATCTGGCAAAAAGCACATTTTTCTTTTAATGACTCATTAGTTCACTTTCTCCTCTGAGAATGATAAAGATTCCGTTCCTGCCTTCAGAGAGAAGGTTAAAATATTGGGATAAAGTGAGACAAAAATGGCAAAACCCAAAAGGACAGCAAAAAACAAAAAAAATGTTGGAGAGGGAGGTGCACCACATGTCCCCAAACCTTTGATTTTTGTATTTCCCTCCATAAGGCTGCTCCCTCCATCACACCAATGGTGAAGGATTCATCTGGAGATGTTAAACATCATGAACATGTGGGTGGCATCCTTTCAGTCATGTGTAACCAGGGAGGAATCTCAGAAACCCCTCAATAAGTTCCTGTCTTCTGCTCCATGTACCATCCCTAGATCTGCATGCAGACTCTGACAGCACACGAGAATAAGTTCTAATCTCATTTGTGAGCTTGTTTTTTTCTTTACAGCCTCAAGTACTAGCAAGGAAAGCATCTGTTTAGATTAAATGCAGAGATATATAAAAATATCAGTGTACTCCAAAGTACAGTCTAAATATATGCTTGGGAGTTGTGGAATAATTATGAAAACATAAATAGCCATAGACACTTTAGAGGCCTGACATTATCACTGCAGACACTCAAAACCTCTAAATCTGAAATCCAGATCACATAAGCACAAGCTGGAAAATAACTTTAAACAGATACTTAAGCACAGGAGAACTGATAAAGTCATGAATTAAAGCAGTTACCACAGGAAACTCTGCAGAAGTGACAAACAGTTACAATATTTTCATCCAGCTATTAGTGCCAAGCGTTTTAATAACATGGGGACCCTCTATTGTCACTCTACCATCATCTCATCCTGGCCAGTTTTCTTATTGTCACCCTGTATCCTGACTACCCAGAACAGGGTGTACTAACCAAGACATTGCTGACCATAGCATACAAATTGACTGGCATCAAAATAATTCACCATTCTCACATTTGAATGCAATATCAGGTGATGCCTTTCTGAAGGAACAGAGCCAAACAAGCCAGACTAAATTAAATAAGGACAACTGAAGATTACCTTGTTAATATGCAGACAAGATACCAAGATAAAAAACCAGAATACAAATTATTATCTGTGCTCATCTATATGTATAGAAATACAAGAAAATATTTAAGAGGAAAACTAACAATGTGCAATGATTTAGGATACTTTAAGCTGGAACTACAAAATGCCAAGCAATGAGCTGTAGCTGACTACCACATAGCAGATAGGAAAAAGTCTGAGCAACTCAATTATTTAAGAGATTTTATCTCTCTTCTAGAAATTCTGCCACAATTCCCACTTAAGACATGCACTTTCCAAACTGTTCCTTCCTAATAGCAACTGGAGTTATCAGCAAATAATGAACAATACCTGAGGTCACTCAGCCAAGGGGCATGATCTGTTTGCTGCACCACTGGTATTTCTATGATGCTATTTTACCTTGATTTCTCACACACCTTTTACAATTTTCATATATCAGTATTAACCCAGCACTTTGAGAAGTGTTTTCTCTAAAACTGCATGTTGGACAGCCCCACCCATCATGTTGGTGCTATTTCAGAGGACACATTTGGGGATAGATATGGATGTCTATGGCATCAAGCTCTGGACTGATGCTTCAGAACAGCTTCATCAAACTCCTCAGAAGTGACCATTTTTCTTCCTTTCCTTTGCATGCAGACCTCCTACATGGAGCTGAAAAGCGCAGAGCTTCTGGCTAGGTCATCTGGAAATCACTTCACAGTGAGAACAACAGTGTAATCCTTCCCATTGACAAGATGTATTTCGGACATAGTCTGACAATACACAAGGGCTTTCAATCCAGCAAATTCCAGGCAACAGTCCATGGTGAAGTTTCTAATTCTCTATAGTCAATGTATTTGAAAATTCAGTGTAACATAGTTTAAATAGATACTAATTTTAAAAATATTTTTAAAATTAATATCTATTTAAAATAAATACTAAATTAAAAAAAAAAAATAAGCCAGTTTTGTACTTCTGCTCCACAGACACTGAATTAGATTCGAAGAAGTAGTGCAATATCTGATACATGCAGAGTGACAGAAGTCACCCAATTTCAGTATGCTCACAGGTACAGGCTTCAGTGATGCCCACAGAGGCAACTTAGGCCCTAAATCACACTGAAGAGCAATGACCAAAGGGTCAGCTGTAATTAGTTCTTCACTGGCTTTGCAACAAGGCTTGCATAGGTTGGTGTGTGGGGCCATGCATTTGTGGGTTCAAGTTTTGAAGAGTGAGCAGAATTGGAAATTGTTGGCAAGCTTACAAAAATAATGCAGATGAAGTCTGACAGGAGTCAGATTGCTAAACAAGACTTGCTGTAATTGAAACATCAGGCAATGGAGAGGCTGATTAAAATCAGCATTTTCATCTGACTATTTTGCCCCTCCAGGACATGGTCCAAAGACCAAACTGCTAGAAATTAGTCATGCCTTGCTCATTACCCCAAAGGCACAGACTTGCATACAAGAATTTGAACATATAAGTTGAAAAACTCACTGTTGTCCAAATGGGATATTTTAAAAGAAAAGGGGCATAAAAAACCCAAATAAATACAAAAAACCCCAAATCCATCAAAACTTCATCAGATTTAGACAGATGAATAATATTTTCTTTGTTTCTTTCAAAAATGTTTTTAGTGAACATTTGTTGATTCAACACATATCCTACCCACAACGGGATAAAAATCTGTAAATGATCATGTTTTACCATCGCTATACACAGAAACAGCGTAGTCAGTAACTAAATTTTGGAAAGCCATGAAGAAATTCTAATTCAGATTAAAGTACTGGAAGCCAGGCACACAGCTTTTATCTCCAATCCATTATTTGTATATAACTTAAAGTAAACTAGGTATATATAATATACATGAGGTGTTACATCACATGCATGAAATTATATATATGGATCACATCAGTAGCAGGAAGAAAAATAAGCCTCTAAAACCAGCCAAAGATATCATTATTTTATTTGAAAGGAACAGTTTTCTTGAATTTTTTAATTTTTGGCTCTGCATACATCAAGTGAAGTCCTAAATTAAGCATAACCAAAGATCCTTTTCTGATCACTAGATCACCAAGGGACAAAGTTAGAAGTTTTATTAAATCAAAAAGTTTATATTCTTAAGTAATGAACTAAAATTCAGAGCTTAAATTTTTTGGGAAAAAAAGTAAAGGCAATAATGATTCATGTAGTTTTTCAAATTCCTAACAAGAGGCTATGTTTTAAATGTAATATGAAGCTACCAAACAGCTTTTGAGTTACACATAATGCTAGATGATTATTTAGCCTCTTTCAAAGCCAAGAAAAGGTTGTTTCCTAGACATTTTTCCGCTCTTTCAGTCAGTAAAAATCCAATGAGGCCTCAAGTCTAGAGAGGTTTCATTTATTTCCAGACTCATTTGTAGAGTCACCAACTTCCTGCAAGAATCTTTCCTTTAAAACAAACATTAATTTGTTAAGGGCAGACTAAAATAAACTTGCTCTGTGATGCACACAATAAAAAATTTCCTTTGTGAATACAAAGTAGCATCCTCAAAGCATGCCTCAACTGAAAACAAACACTGAATGCTTAGATTTCTTATTCTTCCTTATAAATATTGAAAATTGTACATTAAAAAAGGTTTAATGAGAGTGCTTTTCCTAAGGTCGTCTCTAGTATCCAAGATGTACATGCACCAAGATCAACCTAAATGCAGCAATATCACATCAGCACTAAATAAACAAAGCCAGACAGTCAAAAATTAGTTTTGACACTTTCCCCCCAATTTTTTAATTACTTAGCAAGTCCTCTAAGAAGACTGGTATTCAGTTGTCAAAAGCAGAGCTGTTGCATGACACACACTGCATTACTTGTGACATACAGGGCATCCTTTACTGCTCCTGTCTCATGAATAAATATCATAACCAACCTGAGAAGTGGGCTACCATCAATATAATATGTTTATTATAATAATTCAAATGAGAAAAAGTTATGTTTCAATGATCCATGATATTTAAAATCATGGTGCTTGACTGCAACTATCAGCACCACAGCAGGATACATAGTATGAAGCAAGAAAGTAATTTCATTTCCAAAGGGCTCTCTTGAAAGCAATTTTGAAGTGCCTAAACACAAAAAAACCCCACTGAATGACTGCTAAAAATAAAATTTTGAGCCAATACTACTCATTACTACTATACTACATATTATAATTTCTAATCTTATTATTCTGCAAAAGTGGTACAATTATAATCCTAAATTGGGGGGGAAATCTGATTTATTTTTTAATATCCTGAGCTGGGAGGGACAAAATTTTCAGAAAACTGCATCTAAACTTAGAGATCAGAACTTTCCTTTCTCTCATGGTTAGTTTGGACTTGCCAATACGGAAGGACCTAGAAATAGGGTGTTGGTCAGGACAGAAAGCATTTTGCAATTTTTCATCTAAAACATGAAGAAAAGAGGTTTTAAGACTGTTGATCACACCGTTGCCACTCAGAGGGTCCACCCTGCATCACAAATCATGTTTCTGAGGAAATAAAATTTGACCTGACACGCACGCCACTAAAAAAAACAAACTCCACATTGTGTCTGTTGTAGAAAGAAAACAAGCATCGTGTCTACACCAAGTTTATTGTAAAATGGTTTTAGTATACTTAATAGCAGAGATGGGTCAACATCTCAGCTACTGATTTGATATTTCATTAAGCTAGGGGACACTACCCACTCTGGTGATTTGCCATAGAGCACAGATTTAATGACTGAATTGCATGTTCTGAGAATTCTTAATTACAAGGTTACTTCTGATCTCCAGTCAGACTGAGATGATGTTTTGTTAAAGGTGTGATTCCATAACACACAAAAATTGTCATTAGAGAAGGTAGCAGGTTTCTGTTCAATGAAGGTACATAATTTACATTTTAATTATTGAATCAGGAAAGAACACGTCTGAAGGGGAATTTACACCATTTAAGACAATTTTTGCAATATCACTAGACTGCTAAGTTTATGAAACCACTCTGATTACATGATAAGCATTTTCTTGAACAGCACGATGCCAACTGAGCAGGAAATTGGGAGTCAAATGTATTGTCCTTCTCATGTCAGTAAGGAAAACTAAACCAATCCTGATTGCAAAGAATCTACAATTAAACAGAAATTACTTTACAGAGAATCTTTATAAACATCATGATGTATTTAAAGGCACTTATTGTGATAACTTAGGAAGCAACAAGCTCAAAACTTGATAACTTCTAATCAGAAGCATTCTAGAAAAAAATAAAGGCATATTTATAGCTTAATTTTTGAAAGAGAGATGGAATTTGTAAGGACAATGCATTTCTTATATAAAACACCGGATTATGAGTTTTCAAGTATTCCTGTCTAACAGAACACCCACAAAACCCCCACAAACAAACGAAGAAATACTAAGCTAAAATGTTGATACAACCACAGAAGCTGAAGACTGAATAGATAATGTGACATACTGAATCATGAAGCATCTAAAAGCCCTTTTATCAAGATCAAGCCATTAAATCAGAGGCTAGAACAAAACCGGCCAGCAGTGTCCAAGCCTCTCTAGAACAGGGATAATCCAAGGAACACGCAAGCAGGCCCCCTGCTCTCTCCTGCAGCAGGAGCAGGTTTATTGCCATGATGTCTCTTATTCTAAAGAAATAAAACATACTGCACATGTAGCTATTGTTAAGACACTACAGCTTTTAGGAAATCAAGCAGCATTTTACAGGGTGTGTTTAAAGACATAAAAAATTAATCATCACTGATGACAAGAGGTTTCTTTCAGGGTTTGGTGTTTGGCTGTTCTGTTTGAGTGAGGGAGTTATTCCATCTGATGAACAATGGAAGGGAGGAGAGGAAGGATGCCAAAAAAAGGCAATCTTTCTGCTTTTCTTTTGAAAAGTGGTCGCTTTTTTAACCTCACCCATGCTTTGTGCCTGACTCAAGCCACTCCTCCATCCTCAACAACCAACAGACCACAACTACAGCAAACGTTACCTGACATAAATGTGGGCCAGCATCTGATGTCCAAAGACAGCTCTTCAAAATGAGAACATTTTCCCCATACACATTGTACAGTTTTTTCTTACTTATACCAGAAGTGTAATCCTGTTTTCAGCAGGATGACCATCGCATCAATCCTAACAAAAATTTTAGTTCCATTCACAAGAGTTATTTACACTGAAAGCAATTTCAGACTCTCTACCCTCTAGGTTTAAAGCTAGAAGGTAATTTTCACTCAATATATTCCCTTAAAATCATGTCTATTTTTTTCCCCAAGAGTGGTTTTTTTATACTTCTTGTTCATCTTGATGAGATTTGAACAAGTTATTTAAGAAGCAATAAATCACAATTGAAGATTTGAGTGATTTTTAAGCACCCTAAAATACTTGACTGTAGAGCCTGAAGTCTTAAATAATCATTTTGTACGTAGCATTAACCTGTTGCAAAATAGGTTTAAAACCTTATCAAACCTTATCTTGAGGCTTACCTTATCAACCTTGATAAGGTAAGCCTCAAGAACATAGGTGTAAAATGAGTTTGGGTCTAAGAGAATATATAATATTGCATTTCTTTCGTGCTGCAAGGCTTCCGCTTTTGCACATCAAGTGGTTACAACTTATTACTATGTACAATTGCACCACAAGCTAAAATTGTGTAGCATCTGTATTATAAACACTCTAATCTTCCACACTATTCCCTTTACATAATTCTCTCCTGGTTCTTTTCTTCAAAGAACTGACTGTAGACAGGCAGGAAAGGAAGAATTATCATCTCTGTGCAGACAGGAAACAGGATCAGAGAGGCTTAGCTACCTATTGGAATTGATACAAGAGCCAAGCCTTTCTCCAAAGCAATCTCTGCCACAAGACTGTCATGCCTCTTAAAGCAATCTAGCTAATTCCTGAATCACACCTTGAAATAACGCAATCCACACCTCGAGTCAGTCTGTAATGGGTCTTTCAGCAGAAGTTAAACTGTTTAATAAATCTAAACCCAACCCAAATTCATTCACTCTGGAAGTTACCCAATAGTCAGACATGATTATTATTGATGGAGAGTAAAAATGAAAAAGCTACTGCTGAAAGGGTTTAAGTTTTATGTTTAAAACTGTTCTCTTGATTTTGATAAAAGAAAATTAATTGGAAGTCTTCTAAAACAAGTACCTTTGAGAAGTTCAAGACATCACAACTATTACAATACAGAAGGACTCATATTTTCACTGATATCACAAGAATGTTCCAACACCTTCTGAATTATCAAATAAAGAAATAAATCACACATTAAGCAACCAAAAGCTAGTCTCAGTCGGTAATTAGACTATTTTTGCTTATCAGGCTCTACTCTCTGTTCTGCAGATTAAATATGGTTTTCCTGCTTTTATGAGTATCATAATCTGGAAAGATGGCATGAGATCAAAGTAGCAGATTGAGGAAATGACAAATTGTTTAGACAGATTATTTTCTAGATCAGATTATCCACCAAAAAAAAAAAAAAGGCAGAAAATTTCATATCCCTGTTCTTCCATTTACCATCACAGAACAAAAAAAAAAACAAAAAACAAAAAACCACAACAAAAACACCCCAATCCACTCCCCCCTAACAAAAATGGGATTTCCTAATGTATGCCAATTCTTTGATATGCATGTAGATAAGGAATTAAGAACGGAACAAACCTCTCAGGGCTCAAAATCAACAGCCCACATTGCAGGTCTAACATTTATACTTGCTTTGAGTGCTCCCACATAGCTGCTTCTACTTTTACACAACTTAGTCCCAGAGATTCTGGAACATTTTGGTATTTAAAAAAAATTTCTCCCTATTGTGTGAGATTTTTGCTTTCCAATTTTCATGCAAGAAGGAATTGGCAAGTGCTCACTGATTTACTACACTGTTACAGAAAGTTTATTTTGAATATATGTAACAATAAGCTGCACCAAAAATATGATGCTTGGTCTGTTTTCAAGTTATGTCCTTTACTTCTGGTAAGGCTTATCTTAATATTCCACTTCTTGGAAGAGCAAATAGTGTGAAACAAGTTTATAAACATACTCTAAATAACTGGATTTATTCAAGCTATTTATTACTTGCAAATTCTACATCACTTGTGCTAACGCATCCTGTGTAAGTGTGCCATGAATTTCTCACAGCTCTTGACATAATTTTCTTAAATATGTTAGCAAACAACTCTGTTTGCAGGACTGGTTGTCCAAAATATCAGTCAAAGCTTTCTTTAAAGAACCAAATGAACATGAAGATAAAACTGAAATTATTTTACTAGATGTTTGCACTGGATCATAAAAACACCCTCTCGTTCTACAGTAAAAAAATTACTGCATTTTGAGTGTTGGCTCTAAATATGGAATTGAAAAGAGAGGGCTCTGTATGATTATTTTGTATTTTACCAACTCTGCCATGGAGATACCAATTCAGTAAAACAAAATCCTAATATACCCCATGCCATTAGTTCATAAATCAGTCTGGAGAAAACATGAAATCAAACAAACTGAGCCAAGTTCAGATCCCATTAAGTTTTTACTAAATCTCTATCTCTGCATTTACAATAGACTCTTTATCTCTATGGGAAATACACTACAGGGAAACCTTTTTTTATTCTCCCAACCCCTTTTAAAAGGGAACAATCTGGAATCCATGGCTTAAAGTGTTGTCTCGCTTTCCAAGATGTTAACGATTGACACCCACTGGACACTTCTTTACCTGAACAACCAAAATACTGATTCCAGAAGGCTGACCTGGAATTAATACTGACCTACATGCTGCTCTCCACTGTCAATTCAGCTTACGTTAAAAAGTACAAGTACTCAGAGGGTTTGAAATCCCCTTCTCCAAACTCCCCAACAGAGTCTCCTCATGCCCAACCCACAGCCAGAGCATTTCTTTGGAAGTGCTTCAAGGTTCTCACTGTGTCAGATGCTCACCTGGCACCCAGGTCATGTGGGACTGATCAAAGACTGATCAAACATGTGTTTGTTGAACCAATTTCATTACTTGTACATTTTTTATTACTTTTCACCCATTGCTTTTAATATTCATCCATCTCTTGCATGGTGTTGTTTTTTACATTGTTAAGAACAAAGCTCTGAGAATCAGCTTCAAAGCATTGCTAATAATTTCTAGTTTCAGCCTGTGGTTTTTTTTGAGCAAGCAAGGCTTTTGGATCTATTTTATCATATCCTATGCAAAAGTCTGAAAGTCACTAACTTTGTAAAATCAAGACAAAATAAAAAGAATGAAGTGAAATATTTCATTTAACATCAGTACAAGTCTGAACTCTAAAACCGTGACCTATCAACAACAGCTATAATAAACAGATATAATAAACCATCCCCAAAGTCTCATTCCATTAGAATATTATTCAGATGCATTTAATTCCAAAACCTATTTTTTCCTGAATTTTTAAGATCTCTGCACACCTTGGGTTCTTCTGCATGTTTTCAAACACTAAATTCATAATATTCAACCATTCATGTCATTTGGTGCAATAAATGCACTAAGAATGAGTTTCTCTAATCACATTACGAGGTTGCTTTGTTGTGTCAAGCTCTTTTTTTAAAGAAAAAGTGTACTTTTCCCACAACACACAGCTTGTATTCCTTTGTGACTACTCCAGGAAAGGAAAAGAATGAGGAGCTGAACTTATTATAGCTAATCAAATGAGTTAAAATTGGAAAATCCTTATCAAGCAAATCTTCAGGAAGCAAACTCAAAGAACACTAAGTGTTCTTAACACTTACTTTCTCACTGGAACATTGGGAAGGAGAAGGAGCAGGACACAGCAACCCCTTCTCTCACACTAGAATCATTAGCATTTACAAAGTCTAAGCTTTGAAGGGAAGAAAAGCTTCCAGACCCATTCTGCAAAGGAAACCTTTCAAACATCAACTGAGGGCAAATAAATGATGTGCCAAGTCTGCTGCAGAAAAAAACCCTGGATACCAGAAAGTTTCCCTCTCCCTTTCTTGGAGGGCAGAAAGAGACAGACATTGTTTATGCCTACTCCAATCCTGAAGTTCCCAGAGAGCTCTTAACTCGATGGACAAACTCCAGGGTGCAGTTCACCCCGATCTAGATTGTTCTATCCAGCAAGCCCCGAGGCAAGGAACAGGCAAAACCACATTATTCTGATTCCCAGTCCAAGCATAATATGAAAGAAAGGTTTTAATGATGAAAATGAATAAAGAAAGCCTTGGGAAAGGAATTTCACCCAATATTAACCTTAAGACAATCAAGCAGGTAAACTTAGGGCTCATTGAAATCTTGTAGACATATCTGAACCTATAAACACTGTAGCAGTCCATATCAAAGTAGATACTATTTTTAGATTTTGTTTTACTCTGGTTTTACTCTGCTATGAAGATCCAATTTCAAGGACAAAGCACTGGGTATAAGAAGGAAAAAACCTCCAAGTCTATTGAAATAACAAGAATACTAATCTAGTTTATGTTCCACTCTTCTGTTGGAAAGAAATCTATGGAAATTGGGCAGAATTACTTTGGAAGAGGTGGAATCAGTTGCTGACTAAACTGAGTTCTGAGGATTCCTGAAGCTTAACAAATACATTTACAATAGAACCATGTCTGATGTTACTTTCTATATAATTTGGTTAGTCTCTCAGAATAAGAGAACCTGTTAGCAGCCTTCACTTAGAGCTTTTTTAACAGTTCCCTGTACCACATTTCATTTTTTCCCCTATTCTTGGTTCTGCCTTCTATGCTTCCGTCTGCAAAGCCCAGTAAGTACAACTTTACTTTTAAAAGCTAGATGACAAGTAATTGTTATCTGAACTCTTTTGAGTAGAATGATGCCATTTATGAAGCACTTGGAGTCATCTAAACGTCACATTTCACTCAGATCCTTTATGCAGTTAAGTAAGCCCATAGGTATAATTGCTGGGTCTAAATGTATGTATACCAGTCCCAAATATTCAGCATTTCACTATTACCATCAGTCTTAAAAATGTACCATCTAACTGGACAAACAGCTCCATTTCATCTCATTTCTGCATTAACATCCCATAAAGTTTAAACTTCTTGCTATATTTGGGGCATAACAGAAGGATAAATAGTTTCTAGGCTTGCAGCCTTGAATTTGGAGGCAAGGATATGTCTGATTATATTTTTGTGTGTGCCCAGCAAAGTTAATGACCTTAATGCATATTATTAAAACCCAATTCTCTTCATTAACTTTCCATTTACACAAGCCTGGAACTGGCAGGAGTCTACATCCTCTAGTGAATATCTTATCTATCATTTCAGCATAATAATTAATGCAAAAGTTCAAAAGAACACTTTTGCTCATCTGCTCTACTCATAATTTGACTAAAAGATTAAGACATCCCTTAATTTGCAGTTCTAGGAGAAGATATTTCTTCAAAACCGACCAGGCAGTTGACTGAAATAATTTTGAAGCACATGGCTATATATTAAATCCAGTGATTAAGCTTTCACACAGACCTTACTAGTAGCTTTATTCCAGACTCAGAGCTTTCCCCTTGCATAACAATCCTTGGCTTTCTTGAAAGCACTTCATTGCCAGCTAGCATGAGTTACAGTAGTTAACATCACACTTAATTGTGAAATTAATTTATTGTGACTTAATTTCCAGGTGAAAGCTCCGTAAGTCACACAGAGCCTCCTCCACAAGTCTTTCCTCCAATTTCAGCTGAAGCAAAGCAAGCATTAAGCAGATTTGTTTTTAAAGCTCAGCATAACACCAACACAGAGCTACTCTAACAGCTTCTCTAACAGCTTGTAAGTCCTTCTGTGCTATTTCCATAGCTCAATGTGCAAGGACTGTTCTGTCACCAGCTTCCAAGCTGAAATGTTTTCATGGCTTAATTTTTGGGCCTCATGTCCACAAAACAAGAGTCTTCTGTTCAAGACTGTTCAGATTGCAGGTTTTTACCCAACAGCCTTTATCCTCATAGTATTTTACCTTCAACTATCAGCAATTGCCTCTTGCTCTATAAGAGAGGACAAACCCCTGCTCCTTACCTGTCTGTCCTGAGGCTCCATCGAACCAAGCTGATTCACTTTCAGTGTGCTCAGCTCCTGAGCTTTAGAGGCTTCACTCCTGCCATTACAGACCCTGCTGCACATAGCAGGCAAGAAAGACTAATTGTCCCTGCAGTGCTCACGTGTCACTCAGCCTTTACATGTGTTATGGGTTAAGCACAGCTATTGGCTATTCTTTTAACCAATAAGAAACAGGAGTACGACTTTTGAAATACCATATAAAAAGCTGAGTAGGCGGGGCATTCTCTCTCTCTCTCCTGGCCGACAACCAGGTAACATCGGGGGGTGGG
>VYXD01009612.1:0-29376 GCA_013397195.1 Hylia prasina
GATAGCAGATAATCAGCTTTGTTTTGTTGTATTTTTATTTCACCTAGAATACTGGAGGCAGGTGAGGTCAGTCCCATTCAGGAAAATTTAGTTTGAGGTGGAAGGGTGCTTAAGGTTTACTGGGATTATAAGGAAAACAGTTTGAGTGAGGAAACTGACAGGTTGACTTCATTAGCCAAGCAGAGTGAAGGCTGGAAGATGATGATAATGCTTCTTCTGATTTATCAAAAATAAGAGATGCTAGCATTAAAGAAAATCTGTAGAAATAGTTTACAGTATTTTAATTGTACAACATTCACTGAATGGGCATTTAGGTATTCTTCTTTCAAAAAGATAAAGTTATGTTTTCTCTTCAGAAACCAGATGATTACGGCGTTCTTCAAACCAGTTTTAAGTCAAGGTAAATATGGTTTTTTTTAAGTGGAAGACATTTATATGAATTTTAATTATGTAAGTGTGCAGAATGATAGTTAAACCTCATTCCATATTGGAACAGCAACATAATGAATATAGTTTACCCAATATATCAAAATGAGCATTTAATAAAATGCTCGTAAAATTTTTTTAATAATGTAACTGAAAATATCAATTTCCCGTTGAAATTAATTTCTTTAAATAGTGATGTAAGTATTATTTGAAATTATATCTCATGCTTAAGCCGGATTGTTTATAACAAGTGAAGCTGTATCATAGGTCACGTGATTCTTTGCATGGCAGTAGCAAAACTGGATGGTTAAGTTAATTAATTTTGGATTGCATGTGAGAGAGAGAGAAAATACCAAGTAATACATCATAATAAGGTTTGTTGTTTTGGTTTTTTTTTCCTTCCAACATCGTTTTTGTGAATAATTTGTCTTCTCTTTTCTCTTGTAGACCATGGCCATAGAGACAGAACTGTGCTGTCCTCACCAGACAAAGGAAATGCAAAAGACGAAGGAATGGGACTGTCAGTTTTACGCACTGAAAGTTTTGAAAGGAATTCGTCTTCTCCGAAGAAGGTCAGAAGAAAAAGATGCCAGATCAAACACCAAATAAGTCCTGTGATAGGTGTATTTTGGAAAAGAATTGAGGAAAAGGACAGTGTTAACATGTCAGAGAATGGCAGAGTGTGCAGGGCCATGGGTTTGTTGTTTACCCAAAAGTGGCGATTCAGAAACTCCTTGTTTACTGCAGGGTCTCAGAGGCGTTCCTTGGCCAAAAAGGAAAAGACTGCCTAGCCAGAACAGGGAAGAAATGAGAAGTGTCTTGGTGTAAGGAGAGCACCACTGTCTTATGGAAATAGCTGGGAAGAGAAGAATGACTGTATGGATCTCACAGACTCCAGCTCAGACTCTGACAAATGGGTTTCACCTCTAGAAGCTGATGTTTGAAAAGCTGGGGCTGGAATCTGTGGCACTAGGTGTGCCACATCCCTGAGCTCAAGCCAGATTTCCCCACTGCCCTGCTCTCCTACTGATTCTGCATTTAGGTTGTCACTGGAAGCTCTCTGCAGAGAAAGGGAACAGGAGAAGCAGAAATTGAAACAACCTAAGCCACATCCTGTAAAGCCATTCTAAGGAACAAATGTTTTGCATCAGGTGTTTTTAAAAGAGTTAATAAAGGTGGAAGTCACTGACCCATTGTGCATATGAATTTTTAAGTCTTTAGATTTTTTTAATTTTACATGGTAGGATCAGATTCTTGGTGCTGCCTTTTTCAAATGTGACGGAAGTTTGGTTTTTTGCTATTCTTTTGTAAGTTTTAATTCATGCTTGGGTAAGCTGGTTTTTAATCATTCTACAAACAATGAAAAATCCTGTTTTAAAAGCAGGGAAGATACTCTGGGGTAGATGCAAGCATGGAAATGCAATAGAAAGTGTAACTTGAAACTATTTTGTAGAAAAAGACGCCTTTATCTTAAATGCCTTATAATCTTGTGTTTTCTGACAAAGTGGCTTAAGGAGCAGACTGGCAAATTCCTGCTATTTAGAAGGTGCAGTTAATAGCAGTTCAGATTTATGCATTTAAGCCACAGTATTTAGATAGAGATGGGAGTGGTCATATTAAAAATGTAGTATTTAATTACAGGTCACTTTCGATCTCAAGAAAAAATATATAATTTGGGTTCTGGAGAGATTTGCAGCTGTGTTTTAAATTTGTCTTGAAATGAGGTCTATTAACATCTTTTGGGGGGGCGTGTGAAACTAAGTCTGTGCTGAATTCAACACTGGTTTATAAAAGGATACAATTGACTTTTTTTTCTCCCTCTGTCTTTTTTTTTAGGGAAATGGATGTCCTATAAGAAAAATAATGCCTTTTGGTTCAGTGGAGAGTGCCTCAGGTATGAGCATTGCTGTTAATATAGAATTAATTAATCAGTCAAATTCATTACTTCGTGTCTTTTTAATAGCTTTTTTTCCCTTGAATTTGTTTTCTTTTTTCAATTACTAAAATAATTGCTGCTGAAAAGTCTGTAATTTCTAATATATGGCAAATTTGAAGAGTTTTAAAAGTAATTTAGGATTTTAGTGTAAAACACAGTGATTGTAACTTAATTAGAATTTGTGATATTTCATGGTCTTAAAACCTTGATCTCAGATTATTTTTATGGTTTCTCTTGCTCTTTGCATAATCCAGATTTTCTGTGGTGGTTAATAAATTGTGCCTTTCAGCTTAATCCAGAAAGAATATTCTTATTGACCAAACCACTAAAGTTGAGCTGGTATTTTTATTGCTTTTTGACCTTTTTAACCACATAATTTTGCTCTATGGGTGGTAGAATGGAATCTAAAAAGCTTGAGGTAGGTCAGTAGAAGATAAACTATAAAAAGAAAAAAAAGGGGGTCTATGGCTGTGGAAACCCTTCAGATTATTTGCTGCTGTAGTCCTAGTTGACTTAGAAGCTAGTTTTTTAAATGGAAAGCTGTTGCTTGACTTTTTAAAGCTATGTTTGTTACTATTTTGATTTTTTTGAGATGCGATTACTGTGTTTTATTTTTTTTCTCCAACACTTCACAGATGACCCATCTCAGCCAAGGCTAATGCAGGTTTTAGAACATGAAGCATCTTCTTTTAGAACATCATCTGAGATGTCCTCTGGTGCACCAAAGAGCCCAGCTGCTCCTTCACACTTCCTCAAGGTGTCCTTTGGGCTATCCAAACCAAGAGACTCTACTGGGAAAAGAAAACACACTGCCATGAGTGTGGATGTAGATAGTTCAGATCAATCTGAAGTGAGTGACCCTGCTTTTAGTAAATCATCTTCAAAATGCAAATATAGGAGGTGTGAGTTTGTAAAAAATATCTTTTTAAAATCTCCTTATGATGACGTTCTTCAACTCAAGGAGCCTGCTGCCCTGTCTAGACATGATTTGACTCTTTCAGAGGAATTCCTCAACTCAAGCAATGAAAAGGAGAAAAATAATTACTCCACTGTAGGTTTGTCATCTTCATATTCTGAACACAGTCCTGCTAAAAATAACCACATTTCTGTTGTGGATACCAAAGAGAATCAATTGCAGCTGGCTAACTCATGCTTTTTCTCGGAAAAGTCCCTCCCTTTTTCTCAGGAAAAAAGTACTGTGTTGCCTTCTCCCCACCACTTAACACAAACAAAAGGCATGAAATCCCCTCTCCAGGCTGCTGGCTTATCTCAGGTATTGGATGTTAAGAAAGAGCAAGATAAAAGACCAGAAAGACATGAACGGAATAAAGGATACAGTGTTCAACCCAGCAACAGTTTTTCAAGTACAGTTCACCAGATTTCTGAAAACACTTTTGATTCTTGTAGAATGGAAATCTCTGGAAAACTTGGACTGTCCCCAGAGAGTGGTAAAAGTGTTCCCCCTTCACTGCCTTTGAAGGAGTCTTTCATGGACAGCGACCAGGAGTCCTCACAAACCTCAGGAGAACTAGAAATTAGAAGGAACTTTACACACAAGTCCAAGCTGAACAGAAAATGGCAAAGCAGCTCTGAGAGTGAAGATGACATTTTGGAATGTGTTCTAGCGGATGATGATGATGAAGAAGAAGAAGTATTAATGCCACTGCAAAAAATGCTCAGTTCAAGTCTCAAACCAGAGGCAAGAACCCTGGAAGACTCTTTTGACAGTGTTTCTCAGGACACTGTAACTCCATTACTGAAACTTCACGTAAGTTGGCTAAAAACCAAAAAAACACATTCTTTCAAGTATTCTTTTATGGATGTTATTTGCAAGAAAAATAATATAGCTTTTAGAACATTGCAAAGCCCAGATAGTGTTATTACCTCTTATTCCAAATTTTAGGAGAATGAAATTTTATATAGTAGGCATATACCACCAAAACACAGACAGAGGCCCAGGTGAATGGCGACGTCTCATAATCAAAAATCAAATTGCCCCCATCCTCACCTGTTCCATCTGGCACATACAGACAGCAACTTGTTCAGGTGTGCTAGAGAACTAATTTCTGCTATTTAGCTCAGTTTTAAATAACAAGCTGCTCCAGCAGCTGAGATGTCCAGTAGTCTTCTCTTCTGCTACCATGCAGGGCACATGCCATGACTGTGTCTTCTACAAAAGACTCAGTAGACTTGTAGACTCAGTCAAGTTTTTGTCTAAGTGGTGCAGGTAGAACTCTTGCTAACAGCAGTCAAGATGTGTGTGACTGATTGGTAATAGTTACTTTACATTAATGTTAGTCAATGTATTCTGCACCAATGCTCAGCCACCTCTTGCTGATTGTCATTACACCCACAAAAGCTACAGCAGAGTGTAATGAGGTAGCAGATAATCAGCTTTGTTAGGTTGTATTTTTATGATTTTCTCCTGTATTCATAATGCATGATAATTCAGAATTATTTGCCTGTAAAACTGCTTACTTGGTTTAAGGGTCCTGTGCTACTGTACAGTTACAGTGTAATTGCAGCTGGGATGTGCTTGTTATTGTGCTTGTCCTGGGAATGGATGAAAGATGGTTTATGCAGCCAGATTGATTTAACTCTAGGCATTCTGGTTGTTTTTAGGAGTGCTGTTCTTGCTTTTCCCCCCTAAAGTTAGGAGGTTACGTTTAGAAGATGTATGCAGTCTAATGTTTTTGTTTTCCTAGTCAGGTAAGATTTTTATGAGCCGAATTTAACTGGAGGAAATCGATGTAGACATTCAGAGATCTGTGTGCTAGACTCCAGTCATTTATCCCTGACACAGTCTGGGATTGTCAGAGATCTGCATATGAGTAAGTGGTGTTTTCTTTGAGGTTGTATTTCATGGAAATTGGAAGTATTTTAGGGTTTCAAAAAGCTGAGTTCTGATCACAAGGGATAGATGACATATTTGAATCCCTGTGTACAGGATATTATGGTGATGAATTGCTCTGTGTTCTTAAAAATTAGCTCATTTGCTCAATAAGAGCTTGTCAAATAAGTAGTGATTTTGAAGTTTTATTGTAAAATAATGTTTTAATAGGGAAGGTCCTGCATTAGTGTGACATTCCTGACAGTTGGTACAGGTTGAAAATGGCTGTATTTAAACTAAGACTTTGTACTGAGCCTGGCTGGGTTGGAATTAATTTTCTTTGTAACAGCTGTTTGGTGCTGTTTCAGACAAAACTAGTGTTGATAATAGACCAGTCTTCTACCTGTTGTGGAGCAGTATTTGCACAGCATCAAGGCTTTGTCTTCTTCCCATGCTGCCCCCATAGAGCAGACAAAAAGCTGGAAGGGAACAGAGCCTGGAAAGCAGACCCTGGATGACCAAAGGGGTATATTCCATGCCACATAATGTCATGCACAGCAATCAAAAACTGAGTGGGGGGAATTGGTCTGGCATGTCACCATGGCTCAGAGTGTAGCTGGGCATCCTTCTGCTTGTCAGAGGTGCTGAGTGACTGCCTTTGAATTGTTTTTTCTTTTCTTGCTTATGCCTTTTCCCCTATTAACCTGTTGTTATCTTAACCCGTGAATTCTCTTGTCTTTGCTTTCCCTGCTTTTCTTTTCACTGCCCTGCACCACTGGCTGGGAAAATGATCAAGCTGTGTGGTGCTTAGTTGCTGGCTGGGGTCAGCCTGTCACTAGTTTCTGGAGTGGAAAACAAACAGCAGAATACCCATATGAGTTCTCTCTTCTGCCTTCCCCTCTCCTCATGCTTTTCAATCTCTGATAAGGTTTAGTTGTTGACTGAGTTACTATCTCCATGAGCAGATGTTTAGCAGCTGTAATTATTTAATCTGTTCTTAGGATTCTGTAATCAAGAGTGTTACAGATCAGATTTGTGTGGTTTCATATGTATTTCACAATCTCAGCCAATAGGACTACCTAATTAATGGTTAAGCCTGATAAACACACACAGCCTAGATCAAATGCTTGTGGGACGTGTGTGACCACAACATTTGGCTGGCCTGTTCCTGGTAAAATTACTGGCCAAGTAAGACAAAACAGTTAAGAACTGTCCCAACATTTCCATGACCATGATTTTTGCCTATACCCACATTCTTCTCTTGTAAGAAAGGGTATGTGTGTACATTGGAATGAAGTTTTGATTCCTCAGTTGTTCAACAGTTACTTGACACATATTAACCAAATATAAAACAAGCTAACCCACACAAAGACATGCTGCTTGTTACATTTAGAAGGTGACTGAATACCAGGATGGTGTCAGAAGAGCTGTGCTTGCCCAAAGAATGGAATCATGGCCATAAAAGATTTCAAATCTGTTGTCTGCTTCTGAAAAACAACCCACTAGCAAAATTTGTTAAAACTTTGTGTGTTATTCTGTTTATTAGCTCCTTAATTCGTTTTTGTGTTGGGATTTTGATTGGAAGTTTTATTTAGTTTGATTAATTTGAAGGTGATTTAGCAGACACTGGAATTTTGTCCTCTAGGGACTTTGAAAGTAAAAAACCAGAAATTTTTGGAGGTTCTTGTCTCATGCACAAGAGTGGGGATTCCTGGAGTCTCACTGGAGGATAACAATGGTAAAGTTGTGAGGTAAAAGTCTTCTGATGGTAATGCTCTTTGTGAAGTCCAGCTGAAGGTCAGCCCCAGACATGCAGAGAATTGCTTCACGGTTCAGATCCACTGTGAAGCAGTTATTTCTAAATTAGTCACTGAGAGAGGTTTGACCATTATGTAAAATTGTCAAGGGACTAGGAAACCTAAACTGAAAATCATCCTGTTTGGCAGGGTCTCCTTTAGGTTTATATCTGCATGTAAAATACCATTAAATTGGAAAATGTTTCTATTTTCATTATTGTCTAATAATGAATTGATGGCTTGCAGTATTTTTTAAATGTCTTATTATTTCATTTACAGCTTTCTAAGACTCCTGTTTTAAGCAAGGTGTCATATGTGAACAGCTTAGATCATCTCTTGAAGGAGAAAGAAGAATCTAGAAGGTTTGTTTCTTAAAGCTGGTTTGGAAAATGTGGGATGGTGTTTGTAGAAGCTTGGATTTGCCTTTTCTCCCCAGAACTGATAAGGTTTGATTACCAGCAAGCTAAGCTTTGCCTGCTGATGCCACCAACATACAACTGAACTGACAGGACCTACAGGTGTTGCTTAAAGGTTAAAAGCTGAATGACAGGGTCCTTCCAAGCAACAAGGAATGATTTGTGATACGTCTGTTTACCCCTGAAGAGCCAGGCTAAATTTACTGATGCCTTTGTTTTAGGTCACTGAGCCAGCTAGCAGCTGCTGGTCAGGCATGAAATAGAAATATTTATGTAGACTGACTATACTACTTTTTTCAAAGGCATTTGTTGCTCAGTATTGGTTGTCAGATTTTGCAGGCTATTGGTGGCTGAGTAGTTACACAGGTCAGTGAACAGAACTAATGAGTATTCTTACAAGAGATCTTTTGGGTAGGAAGTGAAATGTGGTTTATGTGTTAATGGCAAGTGGCAGTGATGGGTGGTATGTGTGTTTAACTGCTTGTGTGACTAACTGTTTTGGTTAAAGAATTTGACCCTGGTAACTGTGGGCTGACTGCTCATGGAGTAGCAGATACTCCTGTAACTAATAGTGTCTAACAGATGAAATACTTGTTCGGTGCTGAGAAAAAAGTAAACATTCAGCCACAACATTGAAAGTTTTGTGCAATTACAAGAACTTTATCAGAAGCTGGTTGAGTATTTGTGTCTGACAAACCAGTGATTGATTGTGCTGTTGGAGATTCATTGGGTTCTGGGAAACATTCACTTCGTGTCTTGGAATAGCAAGATCCTTGTGTTTTACACAGATGCAATGTCTCACATGGTTTTGCCATGTGTAACTGGCTCCTGACTCCAGGGTTCACATTCAGAGCTTGGATTTTGATTTTGTTATAAATATTAAATGGTGATGATATGCCCTGCTGCTGCTGTTATTTCAGGTTAGAGGAAATAGAGAAACAGTTACAGGAAGACATAGAAAGAGGGGACAATGCTTCAGATGGAGAAAATGAGGACAACGCCAGTGGAGACGATCTCTCGGAAGAAAACAGGTCCTTGCAACTCCAGAACCAATTAAATCTTGATCTCTGCTTTTCTGGCCTTTTCCCCCTGCCCCCAACCTCTTGCTGTTTCCAACAATTGTTAATATTTTTAATGAGAACCTTTTTAAAATCCTTTGGGATTGAGTGGATTTCCTTGGGTGCAACTGTATTCTAACAATTCAGCTCTCACATAAGACTGATATGTTCATCACTTGCAAATAACATTCTCAAGCAGCAAATAGCTTTTCAGTGTTTGAATTGATAAAAGCTATTTTTGATTTTTACAGGGCATTTATAAAGAGATATTCAGTAGTAACTTATGTCATACCTGACAAACACCCTGGAGAAGATTTATTTGATTTATCAGCTGCTGGGAAAATCTTCACTCAACATAACCTTGACTTGAGGAATTTTCACTTCATCCCTCAAAATCATATAGAATATCTGCTTCTTAAGTAAGAATGTGATCTTCACTTTGTGTTTACTTGTACAATTTTCTTTTTATTTTTAGCAGTTTAAAGGTACTGTTTAATCTTTGCATGCAAATGAGCTCTGTCTTAGTAAATAGGCAAGACTGACTCCCTTTCCCTGGAATTTTCCTTTTCGTGTTAGCTTTACAGAACATTAAATTGTAATTTGAAGCTTCCTTCTTTCCTCCTCTGGAATTCTTGGAAAACCTCTTAAATGAGACACGAGGAAAAACAGCTGTTCTGGCCTCTTCCAATTTCTCTACCACATTGGGCTATTGGTGATAACTTCACCAGTTTGTGGGAGATAAATGCAGAAGTGAAACGTTCTAATGAACACAAGCTGAACTATCTGCAGACTGAAAGACCTTCATGGTTACCTATTTGTGACCTTCTAGTGTTACATTATGTCTGCTGAAAGGCTTTTAGTGCTTCCGTCCTGGATGGGGCTGGTGCTTGAGGCTCCATCTAATGAGGATTGCAGAGGGTCGGGATCTCTGACATCTGTTAGATTCAGTCACTGAGCCACCAGCATGTCTGTGTGTACATAAACAACTGCTCTGTAACCCACAGGCATTTCTGCTCTACATTTACAAAGTTGCCACACTACAAGTAGCCTAATGCCACAAGTGTAAATCCTGAAAATTCCTGTTTATTTCATTTGGTATTTTATTCCAAACATGCATCAGAGGAACTGAGAGAATTCATTTACTCTTAAAGCATTTTATATACATGTGTATGTGCAGTTGTGGGTGTGAAGAGGAGGAGAGAGACTTTTAATCACTTGAGGAAGTGGTGTTTGTGATACACTCCCTTGGCTTCAGGCTTTTCTGTTAATATGTTTTGAAGATAACAGGGGTATGAGCTTCAAAAGCATCTTATAAATCAGTGACTGGAGGAATGAGAATTAAACGGATTATCCCTTGCAGAAGGCAATTATGATTTAATTGCTTATGCATTCAGCCCAGTTGGCACAGCTGGCAGGTACTGGCTGCCCAGCTGGCACTTGGAGATCTCACCAGTCAGGCAAGTAGAGGGTATATGTAGGAGTTAGAACACAGGTCTCTTGACAGAGTTACCTGATTTAGTAGATAGAGAGAACAGAGGAGACTAAAGAAGGCTGTGTGGGGAAACTGGATATCTTTAATTCAGCTGCTTGTGACATCCCTAACTTTCTAAAGAAGAATCATAGAATATCCTGAGTTGGAAGGGATCCCCAAGGATCATCAACTCTTAAGTGAGTGGTCCATATGGAATTTGAACCTATGAAGTTGGTGTTATCAGCACCCTGCTCTGACCAACTGACCTCATCTCAGTGACTAAAACTGCAATAATTCAGTAACAACAATGCTACACTTTCTGTTCTTCCAACAGCTACTGTTTGTATCCCACAAATTTTCACATTGAGATTAGGCTGTGGGATTTTAATTGTATTAGTATGCCTCCAGACCCTTTATTTAAAAGAGAATTTAAAAAACCTTGAAAAGTGATTTTTCTCTCTTATTCTGAAAGTGTTGGTAAAGGTCATCAGACAGTTAAAAGTCTTATTTAATAGTCTCATTGAGCATAGCAGGCTGGCTGTGTAGTCAGGCATAGTGGTTCATAGTACAATGGTGTAAATCAATGTTTGTTTGAAACTATTATTCCCTAATAATACAGATGTTTCCAGACCATATACCATGGCTTTATAGAGAGAAAGATGTTCTAAATGACATTTGTAAATTTGATTGCTATTAAAAATCAAGGTTTGATTACTATGACATTTTATATAAGTAGTAGCCTAATAATAACGTTTTGCATATTCAGTTCTTTCTTTACTGTTGATGATATGAGGGGTGAGGAAGTTCTTATCTTTCTGTGAAAGTGTTGATGCAACCACTAATTGATTTTTATCCTTTTTCCTTGCCCCCATTTTTCTCTTACAGTTGCAGTGTAACGCAGCAAGTTTTTTTAGTTGTTAATGGTGTTCTAAGTTCTGCTTACCGTGATACATTGTGTTCCATACCAATTCTAAAGTGGCTTTTCCAGGTAAGTCTGTGCTATTCATGCATTATAATAACTCTGTGTGTGTATAATATTTTTCCTGGAAGCCAGTTGAAAAAGTTTGTGAATCTGTTCCATTAACAGCTTTTAAATCAGATTTTATTTTTCCCCCTGGGTTATGACTTGTTCTCCAGTCTGAAATACTTTGACTGTCACTAGGCTTAAAACAATGGAGAGCCTTTTCTCCACACTCTAGGTGCATGCAAAGCTGCATGTCCCTGTCCATGTTCAAATATGCTACTGCATTGAAAAAGGACACAGTAGGTGAGGAGAGGTGCCATGGGCCAAATCGTGAGCAAATGCTGATCTTATTTCCTTTCACCCTTAGAAAAACAATACATGCTGCAGTGTGCAAAAGTACCATTTTCTACATATATAATCTTCTAAATCATCAGTGATACCAGTATTACCAGATAACTTTCATTTGGAAAAGGTACTTTATGGCTCAGGAAGAAGCCTGGAGTCATTATCAAAGGAAGTGTGGTAACTCTCTCCTTTCAAGATATCTGTGTCAATGTCCGAATCACGAGGAGTTTACACAGTGCTGTTACTCACAAAAATGCTCCCCTCCAATCTCCATTCTGTTACTAATTGCCACATTTAACTGCATCTGAAACGAAAAAGAAATCTGGACCACCTGGGAAACTGCAGCTTCAGTCTGTTGATTGACTTTCTACATTTGCCAAAAGCAAAACATTTTGCTCTTCCATGTCCTTCGCTCCAGCCAGTTAAAAAATTGCCTTCTCCCTTTCTGTGAGCTCTGGTGTTCCTCACACCAGAGTGAGCCAGTTGAGATCATTTACAGAGCAGGAAACCGTCCAGCACTTGGGGGAGAAAAAGAAGCTGTTGTTGGGCCAGTGATATGCTCCAAGAAACCTGAACTGTACTTCATAGTCATGTTTTTGTAGTTAAGAGTTACGTGAAAAACTAAGAATTCATTGTTTGGGTTTAATATTGCATATATCCAACTTGTCTGTGACTGGAAGAGGGTGTAGGTAACTCTGTTGCCTCCACTCCTGCTCAGGGAGCTCAATTTGATCACAGACGCAAATGGGTTCCAAAGGGGTACGTGATGCTTTCTATTCTCTTAACCCTCAGAATTTGTTTATAAACCAACATGGGGTTACAGCATTCTGATACTGTAAATAATTAATTGCAAAGTATTCGTATCATCTTTGCACTGCTTGAAATAATCAATGTTCACAGTATTCTGTTCTCATTGGTGTATCTTGATTTAGAGGCTTTGGGGTTAGATTTTTTTTTTTGGTTAGTTTTTAATATTACTCGTTTTACTGTGCTGGGAATTTTGGTGGTGTTTTTGTTCAGGTTTGATGTGTTTTTTTTTTTTTTCTAATTAAAAGTAAACTGATGCCCTCATGCAGGTTGGGGTTTGATGTGTAGCTTCTTCTCTCCTCGCAGATGATGTCTATTCATCTTGACCATTGTGTTTCCACCAAGATCTTAGAAAGACTGATGGAGCTAACACTAAAAAACTGTAAGTATTTGAAGGATGGAAAACTGACCACCTGAATGAAAGCACTTCTCCTCTCTTCAGTTTAGAAAAGTGTTAGTGAGGAAGTAAAAAGCAACAGTTCTGTTGAGTGATTTTGGCATGAATTTAGGCTCTGTTTTTTACTAATGTAATGCAGAAGTGCTGAGGGCTGACCTTCACTGAGTGTGTGCAACCTGTATCACAGTATGTGGCCCTGGCACATACCTCCAACGTAGTGCATCCTGTGTAGAGCCTTTTAAACTCATTCCTGGTATTTCACAAATAGAATTGACCAGAAGAGAAGCTCAGTCTGCTCAGAAATTTGCTCTCCTTCGCATCTCTTACTTCGGGTGGTGTGGACATTTGTAGCTTAAGGACTACAAGATGTTTTTCATATTGTCATACCCAGAATGTAGCACTTTGTGATTTACTTTCCAGGTAAATGACAAAAGTGAAGTGAATCATACACCTGCACAGAAACACTTTGAAGGATCTGCTTCAGCCCACAGTGCTGCTAATGTCTTCTGTTTTGTCTTCTTCCTTTGTCTGTTCTCAAATATTCTTCATTCAGATCCATCAAAAGTGACATACATTTAAGACTACCAGCTAACATTGTTAAAGTAATGTGATTCTCTTTAAGTATTTGCACAGGCCTGTCCAAATTATACCCTGTGTTTTAATTCTTGTTTGAAATCAGAGCTAATATCAGAGGGAATGTAGCCTTCTTTATTTTGTGCCTTACTGGCATTATTCTGAATGAGCAGTTCAAGATAATGAATGAGCTTCAAACAATTAAGGCTGGGAACTCCTTGTTTACCATTTCTGTTCCAGAAACCTTGCTTGTTTTCGAATCTTACTTAGCTTCTCTTCCAGTCCCATTGTGATAACACCCTCTTACGTTTACCTACACAGGCAGTAATTTATGTGTTCTCTTAAACAAAAATATTGCCTTGTTGCTTGTTCCGCTGTTTGTGATGAAAGAGAACTATGACAGAAAATGGGTGGAACTTGAAAGTAATCAACCTGTTATGTAGGCAAGATGTTTTCCTATTGTAAAATACTGTATTAAACATTTTTCCTCCTTCCTTGTTCTGAAAATAAGCTTACTGTTTAATGAACTGATGCCTCAGAGATGAGAGCTGCTAGAATTGATGCAAACTACTAAGCTTACTTGTTTCCCTTAAAACGAACTAATGCTAAGAACTAAATTTAAACTAATCCATTCCATGTCTTTTATTTGTAGCTTCCATCAGTGATGAACAGTTTAAACCATGGATTCCTTCAATAGCTGATATATCAGCTGTTTTTATCAATATGGGTATTGGGTTCAGATCTCTCTTTCCGTTGCAACATCTTCAACCCCCTTTCAATGAGCATGATATTTTGTAAGTGTTTTCCTTTTGATATTTTTTGCCTAGATCCTGTGAAAGCAAGTCTTGTGCTTAGAATGTAGAATTTCCTTTCCCCTACTCTGTAAGTTCTTGGCTCAGGCCTCAGTAAGAATAAATAACCCTGGTATTCAAACAATGCCTGCTAGGTAAGGATTCAGCAAACCAGGGCACTGTCCTTTGTCCTGCATCTTCCTAATGAAGGTTTGCAGGAGTATTGGCTAAATAGCTGGGCAAAGTAATTGGGTACAAGTTGAGTTAGATGTGTATGTTAGATGCTCTGTAACTGAGGATTATTTTGATTTGAAGGCATTTTGATGCATGCAGTTTTTTTTCCTTTAGTTTGATGTCAATAAGCCTTTGTGGCCTTTTGAATTGTTCATTTTTTTGCTCAGGTTGTGTTTTTTTTTCTGTTAGAAGTCAGGTACAAGGAACAGTGACTCAACAACAGCCGAGAGGAGATGTGGCCTGTGCCAGTCCAACGTTCCCCAGTCTACTTAAAAACAATTTAATTAATGTGATTAAGGTGAGAAAATTCCAAGGTTTTTGTGGGTTGGGTTTCTTTTTTATCTTTGTTTTCTTTTGGGAGGGAAGATAGGGTTTTCAGTCTAGTCTTGAGCATGTATTTGAGTAGATGCTATCCTGAGACTTCAGTGTCACATTCAGCAGAGTTTATTGCAGGCATTTTGCAAACTTCAGTTTCTTGACTTCCATTGGCTTCACTCACAACTGCAGAGTTTTGCTGACTCTCTTTTACAGCTGTGGTACTTTGTGGGACATCTTGGCTCCCTCTCATAGGAGAAACTATCCACTGATTTCAGTTTTCAGTATTACTGGAATGTTTAGAAAAATCTCCCCTTCAATTAAAGGAGGATTATCTATGTAGTAAAGCAAGATCTTTCCTGCTTTAGTAGTGTCTGGGGAATATTGCCATTGCTCAAAATGGCAATGTTATATTTAATATCCAGCAGATATTACAAAAAAAAAATGCTGTTACTGGGGGATGGGGACATGTTACTACACAGGTGTTGCCAAAACAGTACATCATTTGAGGTACATTTTAATGTGAGTGTGGAAAACTTGAGTTCTCATCATGCTTCAAAATTAGCTAAAGCAATTCCATATTTTAATGCTTTGTGTTTCTTTTAAAGTTTCTAGTTTTCTGTACATCAGTAATTCACGATGGATATACTGACCAAGAAATATGGCTGCTGCTTATATTGCTATTTAAAATAAGCTTGGAGAAACAGTTAAAAAACCATTTTCCGATAGATTTTCAGTGCCTTTTTGTAAAGCTTCTGATGAATATAAAAGACTGGGATACAAAGGTAACTTCATAAATTTATTGTACTAGGCTTGTGGATTTGTGAAACCGCAACTTCTGTTTTGAAATTTTCTTTTTTAAGTACGGGCTGAAAATACAATACAGAATTTTCAATAATAGTACATATAATAATATGAAAAATTCAAAGGTTTGTGTTTGTGTGAGATTACGAAGTGGATGGGTAGACTGAGAGGGCTTTTGTTGCATGACATTGAGTTGCCTCTCCTCTTCTAGAGTTTATCTTAAGATGATGTGTGCTAAAATAGTTGTATGTTTAAAATGGCAGTCTGAAAGAATGAAGAAATTATTGTACTATGCTGGTAGGATGTCACTAAAAAGATTCTGATCTCAACTATCCTACTTTAAATTGTATTTAGCAGGCTCACCTCCTGGTGCAGCACAGAAATTTTTTTATGTACGTCATCTCTTGTTAAATCAGTTCCTTTTATCACTTATGCTGCCTGTGTTTCTAGGGAGTAGATGTGTGCTCCTTTGCAAATAAAGCAAACAGCCATTGCTCAGTTTCAGGATGTTTTGTTGTTCTTTTAAAGGTGCCTGAGCTGTGCCTGGCAGTGAGTGAACTCTCCAGTAGTCACCATAACCTCCTGTGGCTTGTTCAGCTCATGCCCAGCTGGATCGCGCGTGGACGGTAATGACACTGTAAAGTCAGATATTCACAGGATCATTAACAGCTGGTTTAGTTGTATAAGCTCAAGGTCTGAAAAATGCAATTATTTGTTTTCTCATATGTTACAGATGTATGTGCAATTCTTGGTGTGCATGTATAGCTTCCTGATCACCTCTGCTGTGAAAAAGGGTTGTTAAAGCTTTTATGTAGTTTCTGGGCTGTGGATTCTTGGTACCCTGCAGCAAAGAAAGGCTTAGCTTCAGGTTCTGACATCCATCACACTAATTCTGGTCTGAGTGACCAAAATTTAAATTTTCTTTGGGTGATTCATGTCTAAGTTCTGTATCTTTGAAATTGGTAACTTATAATGTCACTGAGTAAGCAGAATTAGTTGGGTCATTAACTTCAGGCTTCTGGCATTGTTTACTTGTGCGGAAGCTGAGCTGCAATGAGACTAAGGGTACTTCTGCTTTACTAGCCTACTTACTGGTTTATATAGCACCTATATTCAGAAAATCCAGTTTAATAGTTGCAAGCAAGTTTATGTCTAGGCAAGACATGCATATAGCCTCACATACTTTGTAGAAGCTGTGGGTTAGAGAAGTTCTAAGGGAAATAAATTTTTAATTTTTTTTCAGGGAAGTAAGAAGGCGTCTTAGCCTTGTGATAATTGCAAAATTTCTTCATAAAAAGCATGTAGAAATACCTGATGACAGTGATAACCAGGTACTGCTTACATGTGTTGTCTTTGTAGAATTTGGAAGTTTAGAAAGCATATATATTCTATGCTTGTGTTTTATGTTTTAGTATTGTAAGCCTGTTTTCAAGAACCTTGCCAAATGTCCAATTAATAATTTTCTGTTTAGATTAGTCTATTTGCACATGAGTGTAATCTGCATGTTCTGCAGCTTGTGCTTGTTTATATGCCTGACCAGTAATTTTAGACATTGGAAAGAGGTCTGCACTTCTTTGAGTCTTTCTTTTGTAATCATGTGGAGACACACTGTTTTCATAGGTCTGATCTTTTTTTGTGGAAGTGTACAAACACTGAAGTGTGTGAATAGTCAAAAATTACTCAAAGCATGAAAATTTCTTTTTTAATTAAAAATCCCTTGTTTGTTCTTGTTTTAATGGGCAACTAATAGTGTAGTGGCACTCAGTTGCCAATGTTATTAGTAAATCAGTCCAATTTGTTAATGCTTGTATCTGTAGATGTTTCTTCTGCATCACTTTCTGGTGTGTATGAAACCTTCTTATCTACTAAAGAAGATGAGAGAGATGAGAAAAGGACAGAAGGAGCATACAGATGATGAAGTTCATGCAGAACTAGAACATGAGGTATATAGCCAACAGTGCTTTTTTGCTTTTGCTTCTTCATGCATATTTTTAATATTTTGCACGTAATATTATCTATTTTATACAATTTGGGAATGTTTCTTGTACTTTTTAACAGTTCTGTATGTGGAACTATAAACAGTTTTGTTACTGTTCATCTTTAAAATATTATTAATTTTGGCTATAGTCATGGAGGAAGGAAAGGAGCATGTGGTAGAGGAACCTCTATTGGGTTGTTTTACAAACAGGGAAATGTTCAGATTTTCTGAGTCATGGGGATGTCTTGAGTCTGCTTCCGTAATCAGAGAATGTAATGATGTAATCCCTTCTGATGTAATCAGTGAAAACAATTTGGTGCTGAGCCAAGGCTTCACCTGCAGGCTTCAGAAAAAGACTTATGAATCTTCTATTAATTTCTTCTCCTAAACAAGTGTTAGAAAGATTTAGTATTTCCATCCATCCAAAAATTGAATAGTGGTTTGGTTATTTGAGTGGTTATCATGGAATCTCTCAGCAAGCGTTTTGATCTGGATGTAGATGTTGAGAAAATAAAGCCAACTGCTGAATTTAATTTTCAGTTATTAAAAACAGATTTTTATGGGTTACTTAGGTTATTAAAAACAGTATAATACTGATTTCAAATGTTTCTAATATGCGAATATACTGTTTCAAGCTAATTATTTAGGCAGATATATTGATATACTTGTCCACTGGCCTGGCTGTTGGAGGATTCATTCCAGAAAGCAGAGGTGGTTCTGTCTCCAGATATAAAAAAATTATACTCGTCATTTGACTCTAAAGCTCTTTTGATTTCTCCCCAGGTCTACTACCTAATCTATGTCCTCCTTCACCTAGTCAGTGAAGCCAGTTTCCTTGATGTAGTAAATTCGAGTCAAAGGGTAAGTAACTTCAGGGGCTAGACCTCTAGATTTTAAAATATTGTTTATCATGCACATCTAGTCTGTTTTGGTAAGAGCTATCATGTGATGGAAGATCACTAGTGAGTAATAGCAGAAGAACTTCTGTGTGTTTACAGCAGAGAAGGGAAAGTTCTCTTCTGTGTTTCTGTGAAAGGAGCTACCTCCAAACATAAAGCTGTGAAAGAGCAGGCACTTCTGCTAATCTTGCTCAGAAATTCTAAGTTAAATGATTCTGTCAACTTCGGAAGTAGCACTGAAATTTTTCAGTGTAGGAGAAAACCACTTTAAAAATATCCAGTAAAATATTTTCAAGCATGTTTCAGTTTCCTGTGCTGGAGTGTGGCAAGTGAAAGCAAGGACTGTAGCTCTTCTCTGTAGTGCTAGTTACTTTGTGCCATGTGGTATGAACATCTACTAAGTATTACTTTCTCCTTAGCCTTTCAGTATTTCTGTTCAGATTTCTGTGATCATTTGTTGGGAGTTGCTTGCTGCAAGCTGTTTGTGTAAACCTTCTACCTTGTGGAATCACTCTTGGCTTTTAAAATATCTGTCCTGGGAATTGTTTGAGAGACATAAACCAGTAATGTTTGGCTACATTTGGATGCTTAAGTGTCTCAGTATATTACTTAGATTTGTGGACAACTTGATATTTTCAATTGCTTTTTTTAATGTCTCAATTTCTTAACGAGGAAAGCTTTTATTATTCACTGACCTGTTAGCCATCAAGTGGCAAGAGGGGTGTGGCTGAATATTGTGCAGGCTAGACTTGTGTAAAATCAGTCTTAACTATTTCATTTCTGCTCCTCTTCCAGTTAGAGGGGACAAATTGTGGTGGCCTTGAGACACCAGCAAATGTTTATAAATAGAATTTCAGCATGTCTCACCTGTTCTGCAGAGCGGAGCCTCTTGGCAGCTGTTCAGTGAGAGATTGAAAACAGGAACTTTATGAAGAAATTAACAGAATGTGAAGGACCTTGGGAGTCATTATCAGGAGATGATGAAGTGCAAAAATGCTTTATTAAAGTAATCAAAAATTTAGAGGGAATAAAAGATCAGTGCATAAAACCTTGGGTATATTTTACCTGCTCAGCCAATTCCTACAAAAGAAATTACCTGAGTCATCCTTACTGAAAAGGTTATTTTCAGCTATTGCGACTTCAGAATTTTTTTTGCTGATAAAAGATGTGAATGATACTGCACTGTGTTTGCTATTTTGGGGGCAGAAGGGATTTGCAAATTAGTTAGTAGGAACTTTAGAATTTGTGTTGTATAGCTCTGCTATACTTTGAAGCTGCTTTTAAAAAATCCTAGACCTGGTTTACCAGGAGTATGCCAGCAACAGATAGAGGATTTTGTGATGTGATCTTCTTTCTTTTCCCTTTCTTAACTGTGTATTTCTGAGAAAAATTCGAACTGAAGCATGTAATTTTTAAATTGATATAATATTTGTATAAAGCCTATAGTTTTGACATGGAGGATTTGATAGCTGTACACTTTTGTCTTTATTTAGCAACACTTACTGAAGCTTTGTCGTGCCTTAGATAAGCACGTAAAAGGTGATATTAGGGAAGATGCAAGAATGTTTTACCGGTCTAAGGTAAGATGGATGCAAAACTTGACTTTTCTATTTTGTTTTGGTTTTGGGGTGATTTTTAGTGTTTGTGATCTGTGTTGATCCCTCATCTCAGCCCTGGAAATTCTAGGAGTTCCTCGTGGGCTTGGGTTTTTTTCCTGCTCTTTTTCTGTCTCTGTCATGTCTTTGCATGGGGATAAATACGTGCCCGTTTTAATTCACTGAAAATACTCCTTATGCTCACAATGGGACTGTCAACAGCTCTGAAATGTGACTGATCTTCCCTTTAGCTGGGCATGTCCACGTTTAGGCCCACGGAGTTGCTCTGTTTCTCTTTGTGGCAGTCACTGGTAGCTGACTCCAGCTGTCAGAGCAGAGCCTACCTGCAGGGTAGGATAGAGAGGACTGAAAAAGTTGCCTGACTTGCACAAGTCTCCATTTTATTTTTTAAATGAATGAATTGATTAACAATGCTTTGGATTTCAGCCAACTGTGTGTGTGAAGTAGCATCGGGCTTGGAGAACTGCCTTAGGTTTGCTTTGTCTTGTGAGCCTTACTACTGGTAGTCTTAATTTTGTGACCTTCATGCTTTGCATGCTGTTGTAACAAACCAAGTCAGCTCAGTGAGAAAGTAACCAGCCCCAACTTTGAAAAGCCTTTGGTTCTTTGGCTTTAAATCAGACACTTGCAGTTGTGTGCTTCCTTACATCTCAAAAACATTCTTTTCATACTCAGATTAATGGATCATGGATCCTTTAAACAAGTTAATTACTCTTGCCTTGGAGTGTTGTATCTCTGGTTGCTTTCACTTCTGTTTCTATTTGCCTTTTCTCTGAGAGGGGAAGATCTTACTCTGTTTTTCTCCATTGCTTCACTTGTGTAATACTGCAGTAACTTCTAGAGGATGGCACTGTGCTGGGTTTTAACACAGCACATGAAGCAAATCTCAGTGTGAATGGCTTGGATTAAACACCTGCGTGTGGTTGGATATGAAAAAGCACAGTTTTATGTACAAGGAATTTGTTTCAGAAGCAGCCAGTGCTGCATTGTTGGTTTTTGTGGCCACAGTTGCACCTGCACAATCAGACTTGTGTGACAAACCTCATTTCCCAGGGATGAGGTGGTGTTTGGAGGCCAGAGGTTTGCATGGTGATTCCAAACATTTAACCTGAGGAGTCATCTGCCTCTAATGTGTTTGTGGAGTGCATGACTTGAAATTCAGAGTCACGGGTTACAGGGATCTGAAGTTGAGGTGATGATACTTTGTGACAATAAAATTGTTCCTTTCCTGTAAACCTTGTATGTTGGGTTATCTAGGTTTTTTTTTTGTTTGAAGCTGTGAGGGGGAACACAGGGAATGATTTTGTCTTTTTAAACATAAATGGCCAAATTAATCAGTGTGAATTTGCAGGTAAAAGGCTTGGCTGCTAGGATATATGGGAAATGGCAGGACGTGATACAAACCACTCGGCTTACTCAGGTACTGTAATGAAACTGTTTTCTCTCTTCCCACACTGTGGGGTGCATTTAACTCATTTTTTAGCATTTGAAAATGGCATATTCTTTTCAAGAGAATTTTCTATATAAATGGCATGGCTGTGGAATACAGTCAGATGTATTGGAATGGATTTTAATTAAAATTCTTACTTTGCTGGCTTCAATAAAAGCATGATCTCCTCTCCATCGTTAAAAGCACTGTTTCTGTAAAGGTGTAATACACTGAAATCCCAGTCCTGAGTCGAGTCACAGGGCCTGTCTCTGATTACAGCTATTAGCAGATGCTTCCAAAAGGACATTGGGGCAGGAATGCAGTGAGGCACATCCTGCTGTGGTCTGGCACTGTGTGGCTTTGAGTCTTCTTGAGTCCAGGGCTTTATGCACATATGTTTAAGGGCTCTCAACAACTCCTCCTCCTTTGAATGTGTCAAATTTCATGCCACAGTGAGGCAAAGCCTCTCATGTTTGTAACAGTAGTAAATAGTGCCATGATAAGTCTCAGAAATATTTGCCTTTGTGACACCTAGCTGGCCTTGGTAGAATAGGTGGATAATTTCTATTGATACTCCAAGTTGAGAGCTCTTTCTTCCAGGCTCGGCTTGTAAGATTTCTCTTGTAATGTGATCAGACCAACTGTTTGAGTCCTGTCTTGGAACATAAAGCTCTCTCTCTTGGAAAAGCTTAGCCTTCCAGTAATGCAGAGTATCATTTACATAAATTAAATTATACATATATGCCTTGTATTGATTGCAATTAAAAACTGTGTAATTAACCATTTTTAAAGGCTATTAATTGCTCCCAACATGGCAAAAAAAAAGTTGTGTGCAGTGTGTGTGATATTTCTGTATGTTCTAGAGCAAGGAGTGACACATGTAACACATGGCTGCAGAATCTACTTAGCAATTAATGAAAGTTGATAACAAGGTGGCTCTTTCAGTGTTGGTTTTTTGGAGATGTTTGGGGTTGATTCACATATGGGAAACTGGCAAAGGTTTCAGAATAAAATTCCAGTTGCTTTTTCTAGCACATTGTAGTGCTCCCAAGCTAAGCACTTGCCTACTCTACTCATTTCTTCTGACACTGGATTTCTGACTTGTATACTAATTTGTTTTTACTCTTTAGGGAAAACTGCATGACTTCTGGGAGCCAGATTCATGAAATCTTGCCTAGTTAAGGGAAAATAACAGAAACTGAAATCAAGGAGGACATAGAATGAAAGGAGCTTCACCTTGTATGGAACAGAAGAAATCAGTCACCCGAGTTAGAACTTGAGCTTGATTCAGACAAGCACTAGACACATGAGAATCTGATTTGACTAACACTGTTTTTTACTACAAGTGCTCTACTTCTGAAAAATTGAAGTGGATAAAATGAAAAAAAAACCACCAGATGTTTCTATAGCCCCATCAGAACTGGCTAGAAATATTTTACTGTACTGAAAGCTGAGGGAAGTTTTCTTGTTTCCCTTGTTAATCACAAGACATATTTGAAAACAGTATGTATTTTCTTGCCAGCACATACCTGCAAGCATTGTTTTGGGTTGGCTGGGAAAGAACTGCCCTGTGACATGAAATGCAAGTTCAGAAGGAGTGTTAGACCTCCCCTGTTGTGAGTAGGTGAGGAAGTGGTTCAGGTGTGGGCTGAATCATGGTAATCTGCAAAGCAGAATTGGTATGAACATCCAGTGTCTCTTAAAAATACAAAATACAGCAGTTGCGTCTTCTTTAAATGGAGACTAAAATATCATTTCAGTGGAGATTAGAGAATAGCATTTGGCTCACCTTTGTAAAGATTGTGAAAGCCATATGATGACTGAATTCCTTGGTGTGAAGTCCTGCTGCACACACAATATGTGCTCAAAGCTCCAGGAGCTGTTTATGAAATAATCAGAGGAAGGTGTGATCTCCTTTTGTGCTCTCTGTACAAATTCTATGACTTAAATCTTACACTGTGGTTTGTCTATAGGATGGGTGTATATAGGAAGAAATAGTTAGGGTGTTGTGTAGCAGCACCAATGGGGATTCCCATAAGTGAGATTTTTAATAACATCAATGTGTGTGTTTTATAATACTGTTTTAATTCTTGTAGATTACCCTGTCTTGTATGATGAAGTCTCTACTATAAAAATGTAAAATAAGGCTTCAAAAGTCTGCCAACCACAAACCCTTCAAATTTAAATATGTGTATTACATATAAATTTATTACTATAGAATGGACATATCTTAGAGGAAATCTTAGATTTGCAAATTCACGCTAAATGTTTTTTTTTCAAGTATTACACTGTTATGTCAATGCCATCTTTTGCTCTGTGATAGCTTATCTGCCTTCCCTCTCGTAACAGTTGCTCATTCTGTTGAATATATTGTATGTAATTTTATTAATGTTTTTATTTTTTTCACTAATATTGTATAAAGGTAAAAAATGCAGAATGTTTACTGTATTTAATGTGTATATATTTTCTTACTGTGTAAAGCTGACATTGCTGGGCTGTATATTTTGAAGAAGAAAAGGGGAGGGGTTTAGATGAACAGCTTTTGTACTGCAGTTCAAAGCATGTTGAAACTGCTGAGGGTTTTTCCACACAAAATAACCACTTTGATATTTACTTTCATTTAATAGAACAATGAAAAAATAAAACCAGACACTCCTTTCTAGTTAAATGTCCCTGGACAAAATGGGCTCTGTTTCACAAAAAAAAATAAATGGGTGCAGGTCCTATTTTATTCTTGTGGCACATGTTACAGTTCTTGGGTTTAAAGCTGCTGTAGCTCACTATAGATGGAGACAGTCTTGAAATCATCCCAGCTCAGCCTGTCCTGTTTTCATGCTTTAATGCCTTTTCTAGCACTTTCCCTCTTTCCCCCACTCCTGCTTGGTCTGGACTTCTGTTCCATCTGTTTTGTAGCTGAGGAGTAATTCCTCAAGTGCTGAAGTCTAGATGTGGGTTAAACTGGTTTTCATCAGTATCTTTACAGAGATGATTCCCAAGCATCTTTACAGGGGGGTCCTGGCAGGCAAACCTGCTGCCCTTGTGTTTTGCCAACTCATTTGCTGTCCCTCAGCCAGGACTTACATACATTGGAAAAGGTTGTTTGCACACTAAAGGTCTTAACTGCTTTGGATGTCTTTGGATAAGCATTTTGCACTGAGGTCTATCTTTTGATAGTATGTTGGCTATATTAAGAGCCTGATTATCACATATCATGTGAAAGGAAAGTAGGTGCACTTTATTGCAGTAATAACAGATAAAATTAAAGTCTGGTTAAAAAATGTTTGTAGCTCCTTGCTGCCTTTTTTCAAAATTATTATTTTATTTTTGTTTTCTGACAAGCCTCTCTATAGCTTAAAATAACCCAAACACTTCTGGTTTTAAAGTTAAAGAAACCTGGCAGTGAAACTATTTGTGCATCTCATTCTCACTGTTCCTGTTGTGGAACTTGGTAATGGATGGGGATTTCAGAAGTGATTAATGACTTGCAGGTAGGTCTGGCTGAAGGTCAGTAGGACACTTCATTCATGTAGCAGCTGCAGGAACTCTCCAAAGTCCCCAAAGCTGATGATTTAGTTGAGAATGTCTTCAGGAAAAGCAGGTGACTGGAACACCTTAAGTGTGTTGTTATTGGTGGAGTATATGGTTAGATTGCTGCAAAGGCATTTGAGAGGTAGGATTTCAGTGTGGAAAAAGACTTTTAATACTGAGGGATGGATGCTGCAGTGCTGGTTTTCTGAGCGCAGCCAGATCTGTCTCCATTCGAGGTGTCTGTGCTCAGCACTGTCCAGCACCAGTCCTGGGGGCTGCTGTGGAGGTTGAAGCAAGTAATTCCAGGTAGTTGGGTTCCTCTGCTCATCCTGTCACTAGCAGGAATACTGGAGCTACAGTATGAACACTGGTCTTCTGATTGTTTTCTTTCCCGGGAGAACTGTGTGTATAGCACAGCATCCCTGGCTTGGGGTTGGTGTTTTAGTTTTTTGTTGGTTTGTCTTCCACTGGTTTGTGGTGATTATGTGACTGTTTTACTGAGTAAGGGCAAATCAGAAAGATTTCTGCTGGAAATGACCCTCCTAATTTTTCTGGAGTCTTGTTCCTTAGGTTTGTGAGCTTTTGGAAAACTACTTGTTGCTCAAAGTTCCCCAGTGGGAAACACTGCCCTCTCTCAGAGGGGCAGCTGTTTCCACTGGCATATTAGTGCTTCTTTCTGCATTCAGAAAGAGAGAAAAGGTTCTTGGAACTGGCTGACTTTGAACAGGGAGGAGGTTTGATGCACTTGTAGGATTCTAAGCAGCTGCTGAGGAGCTCCAAAGGAGCTGCCCGGAGAGGTCAGACTATTATTAGTGGATTTAGCTTATTCCTTGTGGTTTAACTTATCAGAATTCCTTTAATTGCTGTTTCCCCCCCAGGCTGTGAAATACCTTCATGTTTTGCCTTGTGGATATTTTGCCAGCTTTACTGGCAGGGCCCCTTCTTATCACGTGTTGAAAAGGGCTTTCAGTGCTGGGGAATGGCGTGGGCTGCTGGTGGGAAGGATCCTAGCAAAAGTAAATTCCTCGAAGGGCTTCTCTTTGCAGAGAAGCTTTTAGTTTTGCCTGACTGATGCTTTTTTCAGCCAGGCTTCCTCGCCTTTGCAGTCAGGAATTCGAAAGGGAGTATTTCGTCTGGTATCAACAGCGCGGCTGGGTGGTGAGAGAAGAAAAACATTGGTGCCTTCCCATCTTGATATTTTGTATCGGTGTGGAGAAAGTCCTATACTTTCAGGTTGCTTTTAAGTGGCATTTGGATACGTTGTACTTTTTTGAAGGCCTCCCTTGTCTCTGCGTGGTTGAGCTGCTGCTAATGTTCCACCTCCTTCAGCTTTCCTGCCGCCTCCCAGTTCCCTGTAGGGAGGCCACAGGGGAGAGGATGGAAACTCCGCTGGAATTGTTCCCTTCATTGTCATCAAAGCCTTTGCCACCAGCCTAAAGCTTTTCAAGGCAGGTTTGGCCCGTATGGTGTGTAGGGGTGGATAAAGGGGCCATTTTCACACACCCTTGTCCCAGTGCTTCCCTTTGGGTTTGCATTTGCAGCTGAAGCTGCCTGAAGCCGGGCGGGCGATGCTCCTTCCCTCTCGCAGAGAGCAGCAGAAAGGGTAAAAAGATTTGTGCTGCTTTTGTGCTACGGGGCGAGTCCTTCACCCTGCGAGCAGTGAGTGCTGTGAGCTGGGCTTGGACTCCGGGGCTTTGCCTCTGGGTTTCAGGCTCTCCCGAGCTTTGATGGACCTCCTGGCTCTCGGAGCAGATGCAGGAGCAGAGGGTCCCTTTCCTCTCCGGACTGACCGCCAGGCTGCAGCTGGAATAAAAACAATAGCTTCAAGCTGCCAGGGACGGTGGTGGGGAGAGGGGGGCGAGGCATTCAGTTTCGTGCTTTATTCGTGCTGCAGGCTTTTATAAAGGAGGTGTAAATCATGGAGGGCAGCCGTGGGCTCCACAGACAGCATCATTCAGGCTCTCAGACACATTGATCTGCATGCTGGAAACTGAGCGTGTCCCCTTTGCCCTAACCAGGCTGTGAGGAGAGGCCCGACAGGTGAGGATGCTGAGATGCTGCACTGCATATCAGCTCTCCTCCACCTCTGTGAAATGCTGCCAGCATCCCCTGCGTACTAACCCACTCCCCCCCCCCCCAAGTATTTTGTTCTCCAGCATTGTTATGGTAAGGTTTACACAACGCAATGTGTTTTTCCCTCCAGTTGGTTTTCTCTGATGAGCCCATTTTTCCTCTTGCCCTCATTCTGTTTTTTTCCCGCAGTCTGCGAACGCCGTTTGCTGAGAAACTGTGTCAGCCTTCCTCTAATTAAGAGTCTGGCAGGAGCCAGCGCAACAGTAATTTTGGAGATGACGCTTCCAGTTTGGAGCTGACAGAAAGCTGAGGTGCTGCGGCAGGGGCTCGTGCTGGGGATGCGGGAATGTTCTCCGGCTGAGCAGGACAGGGGGACCCACGAGGAGCCTGGTGCAGGAGCAGTGAGTACCCTGGGTGCATCTCAGCTTGGGTGTTTAAACTGTGTCCTCTTGAGAAGAGGTTAAATCCGTGGTTATATCACAGGTTTAGCCCTTTGTGAGGGAGTCTCTGTGTGTGTGTAAAGGACAGGAATAAATTGTAGTGGCCCTGAGTCGGCTGCATCTCTCTGAAATAGTTGTAATGTTGGAAAGTAAGATGGAGAGCTCAACAATCAAATGGCCTGAAAAAGGGCAAATAAGGAGAAGCCATTCAATGGCGCTCTGTAATATAGTTTCAGACTCCATAGTTCTTTTATTAGCAGGGAAGCTCAAAGCAAACAAAAGGAGATAGAGCTGGGGATCTGCTTGCCTCAGGACATCGTGGTTGCTAAAAGCTTAGAGGTTCAAAGAGGTTCATTTTATGGCAGAAAAATGCAGTGGGGGTCTGTGAAATGAAAGTGTTTCTCCCTGGCTGAGAAAGCTCCAGGCTGCTGATCCCTGGAGGGTGGAGCATGTGCTGGGGAGATATCACAGATGTCTGTCCTGTTCCTTCACCCCCTGCAAGGTGCTAGGATTTGGTCCGGTGTGGTGTTACTGCCTGTATGCTTTACGTGAACAGCTGAGGGATTTCATGTCATCTCACAGTTTCCAAACTGTCCGTGGTGTCCGCCATTGTGTCTCTCCACCCACTCCTGAGACAGAAGTTGCTGTTGAAGGTGGTGCCAGCCCTTGCTCTGAAGGAGCCTAGTGAGGTGTATGGGATCAAATGTTTCGTTTGGCTGAAGAAAACTGTGTGACATTTTTTGATCTTTCTAATGACCCTGTGAGTGAGACTAGGAAAACGAGTTGTGTGGTTCAGGAGCTCCAGCAGAACACAGCCAACCACATGCCAGAGCTGACCTCCTTCCTCTCCCCTCCCACCTCATCCATAGATGTTTGCAGCTAGGGAGAAGTACAAAAAAAGAGCAGACAAGGAGATTTTTTTTTTAAAAAAAACCTTCCTAAGTGGTACCTCTAGAGCATAATTCAGCATTTTCCCTCTCTACTTGCTGTGTCAGATTTGCCTCTTGGGGGCAACCTCACCCCACTCCGGCTGAGACCAAAGGGAGTTCAAGTGCTTGGGGGCGATGACTCACTGCGCATCTCTCTCTGCCTTTGTGTTATCTGATCATTTTTAGCAATCGAGGTCATAATTTGCTGAAAGGATTTTAGGATTTAAGCCGTTGAGGCTGACTGTTGGTGGCTTTTCAGAAACGATGCAATTGGCTCTTGAAGGTCCCTTTCCAGGCTTGGAGTCCTTCAAAGTTTTTTTCCTGCCTTGGTGTCCTTCAGACAGAGGAGGGTAGCATGGAAGGACGTGTTTTGTGGTTCTGGTTTAATGGGCAGGGCATAAATCTCTGCAAGGAAGATTTACAGTGTTCTCCTGGCTCTTTTGCCTGGTTTGGCTGGGACTGTCACTAAGCCTATCAGATAGTGCTGCGGACACTGACTTGTCAGGGGAGAGAGCAAAATTACTGCTCCAGCTTCATTTCAGCCCTGAGTCCCCGAGCAGGCATCTCGTACAAACCTCGTCCACAAAAAACCATTTGCATTTATTTAAAGGGCGTTGAGGTATATGATGGAATAAAGGAAGTATTATTCATGCTTCGTGCTGTGGTTCCTAATGGTACTTTACATGCTGATATGATCTACAAAGCTTGTTGTTTTGTGCCTGCAGTGCTCTGATGTTCTTCCTACCCTGAGGGTCAGAAATGACAAGAATAAATGATCGTGACAAACATCTTGCAAATCCCTGCTCCCTCTCCTTGGAAGTGTCCTTGCCAGGGCACAGCTCAGTGACCTTGCTGGCACAGGCAGCACAGGGGCAGCATCCTTGTCTGGCCCACAGGACTGAACAGAGTGGTGTTCCTGTGAGATAGGAGGGCAAATCTCTTTATCCATATTCATGTTTCACCTTCTCCCCAAAGCACAGGAATGCAGCTTGGGCTGGGCAGGGGGCTTGGCCCAAGCTGAAAGCATGCAGGGCCCTCCTCTGGAAAATACCAGGGAGGAGGCTGGAGCAAGTGAAGTTAACCATGGACACCAAAGAATAGGGACTACTCCAAAGGGGGTGCAGAGCCCTGCAGTCTGTGTCTGCCCAGTGAAGGACTGAGTCAGCCCAGCTGGGGCAGCAGCTCCTGGCTCCAGCCAGCCTGGGCACTTGGACAGCAGCAACCACACAGCTCATTAACCCAGCCCTCCAGCACTTGCTCTGCTGGCCTTGACACTGTCCTTCTTAATAGCTTCTCTTCTTTCCTTTTTCTTTTTTTTTTT
>VYXD01009650.1:8973-20048 GCA_013397195.1 Hylia prasina
AAAAAAAGGCAGCTCCTTAAATATTGGTAATACTACCATGAATGAATAATGATATCTATTCAGGAATGTTACAAAATTACTGAGGTGTCCTGCACTTCCACCCCCCCTGCATCCAGCAGGAGAGGAAGAACATGAATTTCTGGACATGGTGGTATCTCCATACAAGTAGTCTTGACATGTTTGATAGAGCATCTTTTTTGATTCATTCCTTTATATACTTACATCTGTCAAAAGCTAAAGAAAGTATAATTCCTTTCAATACATATAGGAACCTGAAGGGTTTCATCAAAAAGACAACATCTATCACAACTCTTTGGAAAGAAAGTGCCTTTATTATAGATTAGTTGACCTGACGTTTTTGGTCAAATGCTTTGGTCAATATATGGATTGGTAGCTACGAAATATAATATTTTAGGAGACTACTGAGCAGTAATTGGTAATTAACCAAGACAAAAAATTTGTTTGCAGGTCAGTTGCTAATTGGCGGACACATTCAGAATTGCCTTCATCAACCATGAAAAAAGAAATTATGTACTCTTAAAATATAAAATACATCAGATAATATGATTTAATTCCACCACTCATTAAGCTTTCCATTAAATGTAAATTCATATTACAAAATGTAATCTTGGGAATCCAATCAGAAATTGCTCCATATTTAAAAGTAATAACCATATGTTCGTTGACTCAAATTTGATAATTTAACAAGACAATTGGAAAAAAAGATGGACCATCACTCAGACGTTTGAAAATCTTATCCTTCCTCTGGGTCTCCTATATCTCAATGCTTAAATTTCATATTACATAGAGAAAATAACAATTATTTAGTGAGCCTGTCATTTTTCAACCTGAGAGCTTCCCTAAGAACTCTGCTCCTTTGTTTCAACACTTGGATTCTGTTAGATGAATTTGTTTCTTCAAAGTAATAATAAAGTCAGCTGAGAAGATAGCAACTGTCTTAAAAGTGTTGTAAGGACATGTACTATTAGCCAGCACGAGTCACTCTTACATGTGTGTGTCTCAGGAAGAAGGACTTTAAAACCAAATTAAAAATCATTGATATTTCATCAGATTTTCTACTATTAGTACATGTATTCTATTGCAAACCACATTTTATTATACTTATTTATGCATTGCCTATTGGTTTCTCTGGAGGGTGTCTTAGTTTGAAAGGCAGGTGTCTGCCAGGGAAAAGCCAGAGCCTCCCTTGGAATGGAGAATGTAAATCCCCTCCCTCTGAATTATTATAATTTTGAAATTGGAGCTCTCAGGTAAAGGTATGGGGATAGGAATAACAGTTCTTTACTAGTTGTATAACAAGGCAAACAAACAAACAACAACTACAGCACTAACAACAAAACCGAACCGGGAAGCTTGTGACAGCCTTCTCGGCTCAGACGGGAAGGGACGGAGGAGAGGCTTTGCTTCACAAAACCCCGGGGCAATCTGCTCTCCGTGCCCCTGCAGGACTCTGAGGAGCACCACGCTGGAATGACAGGCATGAGCAGCAGTCCAGGGCTGGTGGATGAGATGTATCAGAAGCTCCGCGGTGGCGGCTGGAACTTCGGGGCATCCCGCGGGGCTACAGTGTAGCAAAAAGACCCAGAGCGATGCCCAAGGAGTAGGGCAGGACAGCGGCGACCCCGCTCCAGCAAGGCAGGAGAAGGTGAGCTCAGAATTGCTGGACACGAGCAAATGGGGGTAGATTTCCTAGGACTGGACTTTGGTGGTGACAGGGANTGCTTGCTTGTTTGTTTGTTTCTGTTTTTGTTTTTTTAATAGGAAATTTACTATAGAAGCTTACCTGCATAGAGAGCTTAGGGAAAGAACTTTTTTTAAGAGGAATCATCTAAGAGATGAAATTACTTAACTGGCACCAAGAGATGAGTAACTGTAGGAAACCAAGAGGTAAATATGAGAAAGATGAAACTATATATGAGCAGATGAGCATACATCAAGAATGAAGGGGAGTAAAGGAAGTATATAAGGATGTAAATAATGGGAGGTAAGGCCCAAAGTAATTAATGTACATAATTGTGCAATATATTATGTTATTAATGACAGAAAAACTCAAGCAAGGTTTTTTGTGCCATTTGTTTGTTTTTAAATATATATATGTTATTACACCACAATGGGAGAATGACTGTTGGAGAGGTTTTTAAAACATCATAGATGAAAGGCGACAAGATTTGCCATTGCAGACGTACAGGAGAAATAAGGGAAGGAAGCTGAGATGTCCACCAGGTTTTGACCTGTGTATCTTTAACGAAAGATGAAAATGTTACCATTTCTTTTCATGTGTTTAAAAGTGCATTACAGCCTATGGGAATCTTGACCTAGTAATTGTGACTTACTTTTCCATTTTTGTGTTCTAACAAAAATGGTGTTACTGTCCAGTTCCTATACTTGCTAAGTACTCATGCAGCTAGGCACATCTATATCAACTGATGTCTAAAAGATATTAATTGAGCTGACTAAACCTGGAATTGATACTGGATTTTAAATAAAATATTATTTGAATTGAATTCTACTTATTCCCCCACATCTTCTTTTGAGGCCTCTTGTTAGAACGCTTGGTAGGCTCATACTAAGTTAATGATGGAGTGCTGTCCTAATTCTTAAATGAGCAGTCAGTACACATCAATTCTTTTTATTTGTTAGTCATAAGAAGGGTTACACCATGTAGACACTTGAAGTGCTATCCTAATCCTTAAATGAGCAGTCAGTGCACATCAATTCTTTTTATTTGTTTGTCATAAGAAGGGATACACCATGCAGACACTTGAGTTAGTAAGAAATGTTGCAACAAATACAAGGGCCTGAGAATGTTCTTCTCCCTTGGGCTGTACTGGTGGGGAGAGCATGTACCTATGGAGAGGAGTATGAGGGAACATGGATGCAGAGGCAAGTAGAAAGACACATTGGAAACAGGACAGTTGGCACAGGTCTGGTTAGAGCTTGGTAAACTGGTGTGAAACGCTGCAGCAATACAATTAGTTGGCTGCCATCGCATTTCTGTCTGTTACAATGTATAGGTGTATTCTGAGAATGCAAGGGAGGGCAAGAAGAGATGATCTCCAGATAAGGTAAGGTTTGGGGGTTTTTAATATTTTTTTTAATTTTTAAAAATTTTTTTCCTATTTAAAGAAATTAATCATTACCCAGTGCTGTTCAGATCCACCAGGACTTACTTCTTGGGCAAAACACACCCATAAAAAAAGATTGTAAGAAATTCCTAAGTGTTGAAACCTGTAAGATTCTGAAAGGATTTTTTTTTTAACTAGTAACTTTTGTAAATGATTTTGTACAGTGAGATTCATGAAATTTCACAGAAAACACCAAAGACTTAATTCTGCTAAGGTTTACAGTTGAACTGATGAATCACCTACATGAAAGGTGAGAGATTGATAAAAATTGCAAAACCCAGATACAAATTTAATTTTCTCTCTAGTTCAGTCAGGAAGAGGAGAGGAGCAGGTCATCTGTGATGGGGATCCATTTGCGATGAAAATATTGTCATTTGGCTACAAAACCACAGGTGAATGAATCCTTTCCAGCTTCAGTGAACAGAGACTAAGTTGTGGGCAGATCCATACACTCCTTTAAGAAAAGGACTTGGACCTACTCTCATCTGTTTCTGTTTTGCAAGGTCCCAAGAGGTCCCTGGCCACCTGGAACTCTACAAAGAAATTCAACATTGGTTTTGATTTGAACCTACTTGAGTGCTGAAAGCTTGAAGATAGTCAAAGCTCAAAATAGCAATGGCAGAGGTAGGCAGAGCCCAATGCAGTCACACAGCAGACAAGGACATTTCTCTGCCAGATAAAAGATTAATTTGCATGACTAATATGTGCAGAGAGTAATATTGACCCTCTTCTGTCCTGCCTTGTCCATATGAGCTGTGCAGGCTGTAGAAACCATGCAGAATAGTACTGTGAATATAGAGACAAGGGAATGTAATTTACAGAAATTCTTTAACTGAGATGGCTGCTTTTCAATAGTAATTATTTATCTGCTAATTATTAAGAGAATACATACATATTTAACTTCCTATTATGCTGCTATGGTTCTTGGTTTTAAGCTATATGGTCCCAAAATTAGCTTTACATTTTACAGAAATTAATAGATCCGAGGAATAGATGGGATTATTCTTTTCCTGCAAAGAATTCATAGATCTTCTGTAAAAGGGTCCATTTCACATTCAGTAGCAAACTGCTATAGAACACTGAACTTTTGAATCCAGGGATGTTCATGGTGCTTCATTTTTTTTTAATGGACTCTTCTTGGCTGAGGTTTCTTCTATTTTGTAACTATATTAAGCAGTGCTCTAACAAGATATGGAGTGATCAAATGTCTGAAATGGAGGTTGGGCCAAACTATTGTGGTAAAATGTTAGCAGTTTCCAAGTCTAAATTTTTTTTTTTCTGAAGGTGAGAGAATAGAGAAGGAAAAGGATAGAGCTGTAAGACTTCCATTTATCTTGTTTTTCTGTGTAAGTTAGAGTTCTTGAAGAGTTCAGGTGTAATCACAGCCTTCTGTTGCAACAGGAAGCACCATCTGCTGAGGCATTCTGTAAGCAATATAACGTCTCTCCAGAGACAGTTTAGCATTCAATTCACAGAGAAGGATGGCAGGGACTTGTAAACAAAAGAAGACAACTGAAGCAGTGAAGAATGGGCTGTGCTCTGAAGATTCAATATGTTTCTTTATAGCTGAAAAATCCTGTATTGTTATAAAAACCTGGCAGAGATCTCTGACGTATTAATTGTGGTGCGGGGTTTTGTCACTCTACCTTGTTATTTGAAAGACAAAAATAAAGTCAAAATACTGTTTGTTGTTTTTGCTGGGTTCTTTTCACTGAAACCCGCTGGTTTGTATGAGTCTAGCCCAAATTATGTTGCAAGTAAGTATTGTTTAAGGAAGGGGAGAGAAAGCTTTTAATTGCGGCTCAACAGTAATTAAATAGGTAGAGTATCTTATGAAAGTATTGGTATTGACTGTCAATTAATAGAAAGTTATGGAATCACTTGGAATGAACAATAGCCTTCCTAGTTGACAAATGCCAAGTGTAAACACTTTTTATGTCCTATATAATAGTTTAAAGCAGACCAGGAATGTGGTAGTGGTATTGGAGAGATGGATTGAAAGGAAACTATTTCCTGTCTTGAATTAAACAGAAGTATCAGAATTATAGATAACATATCGATAAGAGTTTCATGAAGTATAGTTCTTATTTGTCTTATATTTAGATGAAATGAACGACAAATAAAAGGTATTGCAACTTTAGAACATGACAGAATTCTTAGGTTCTCCAGAATGGCTAGGTCTCCAGTTGGCCTAGTATCTCTTCCATCAAACATTTTAAAATAACAAAATCTTTCTTAGTCACCGTCTTTTGTAAAGCAGATATTCAGCTTTCAGGAAATGTGAGCAGCTTCCATTACATGGAAGCTCTCCTAAATCTTATCCATAAAGAAAACAGAGTTGAGACAATTGTCTGTCTGTGGTGAAAGAGACATGTGAACTGAATGGCTTTTGTCTATTTTTCTACCTTACACATCCAGAATACATTAGATTTGAATGACAAGAGAGAAGAGGAAGACAAATAAAAAGAAGATATTTGTTAATTACTTTTCACTTCATGATAGCTATGTGGTATATAGGTAAGGCAACATCTCATAATTCTGATATGAAGTGTTGGACATTTAGGAGTCCAATATATACCTTTTTGTCTATGGAGGTAGTCTTGAGGCTGTTTTGTCACTGAAATGAGTCTTATCAGGAGAAATTATATATAGACATTAGGTATAGGTGGCTTTCAACTAAATTGAATATTTTAATTATGTCATAAAACACATAATTGTTGGAACGAGCTTTGAAAAATCACACCTTTATTTCAAATGGTGCAAGAGAGTCCACAAGTGCCTGAGAATCCAAGAGGGTTATATGTTAGTCCTCTACTCATGGATGAAATTCTCTCATAAGGTATTTATTTTTTGTTAAACCTAAAAGATAAGAGGCACCTTGATTTTGGCCACTAAGATGTTGTGCTTTAAGATGCAGATCATTTCATCATTTTTTTAATGATCTGTTGAGACCTTAGGGCTGCAAAAAGTCTCACTGATGCAAAGGGGATCATGTGTCCTTACTTACAAAGCAACAACAGTAGTGACTTTTACCAAAAGGTGTTTGAGATGGAAACACGTAGGGGAAATATTAAGTTCTAACTATTGGAACTTATCAGAAATGAGCACTCTGTGTTGAGGGCACATAGGAATTATTGATTAAAAAGCATGTTATGGTGGACACAATCATCTGTTTCACATAAATCTTACAAGAAATGCGAAGAAATTAAGGCATTCAAATCTACCTCAACTTTCCTGAGATCTACTGTGTTAATTCAGTCATTAGAAGGTTTCCATTCAAGACTGAAGCCAGTATTGATAGATCACCTTTTAAGAAAAAATTTCGTTGCTTTGTAAATAGTAATAAACAATCCTGTGAAAACTGGATAATCATATTTGGAAAGCAGAGCTTTTTGTGCCCAAGTCATAGAAGAATGTGACTTATGAAATCAAGTCAAGGTATTAGAGAATTAAGATATGGTGGCCTTCTGATTTAGTAATCCTTTCCAGAAGAACTTCCTTTTTTTTTTTTTTTTTGTCTTGGTACATGGAAATAGATCTCTGCTTCAACCCATGGGGGTCTTGCCCCTGTATTTTTCTTATGTATCAGGGCTTTCTGTAAACCTTAGGAGATATAACTGGAAAAAATCTGAAACAATTTAATGGTTTCATATTTAGAAATAAACACTATCTGAAGGACTTACCCCTAGAAATTAACAGTTTCTGGACAGCTGCTTAGCTGTAATGCCCACTCTCAAGCTGATTTCCTCCTTCTAAGAATGGGTGACTAAATTATGAAAGAGGCAATAATCTCTTATGTAGATTTATTATGGAGTGTAATTTTCCCCTGTAAAGAGGACTTCCTGATGGATAATAGCAAATAAAGATAATGGGATCTTTTCCTAACTTTCTTAGACTAGCTGTAGCCTGACATGCAAAAAAAAAAAGGAAAACCCCAAACCCTTTTAAATGTTTTTAAAAGGGCTTATTTTGTAAGTCCTAGTCTCAGACTTTCAAAACCCTGCAGGAATTGTTTAGCATTGTTTGGTACTAGTTCTCCTGTCATAAGTTAAAACTGGTAACTACAGTATCCTGGAGTCCTACTGTGTATAGCAGTAAAGAGCTAAACTGTTTAAGAACAAATGCCTTTAGGGACTTGTATATAGCATGCTCTTAATCCTCTTCTTACTTGGTTTAGAGTTATCTATACGGATATCTTGCTTGTTCTGTATCTAGAAATTGTCCTGTTGGTGGATTTAGGAAGTATACAGATTTAGGTTTTTAGGCTTCAGATTTATACTGTTCATTCTATTCTGCTCTCAGAATATTAATCCAGCCATGTGTCTGGACGGCCATCTGGAATGACATACTGGTGTATCTTAAGTAAGAGGAATTTGCTCTTTGTTGGATTTTCCACTGTCGGCCTCTATAGTGAAGGACCTGACTGATTGCTAGTAAAACATCCTTTCCTTCTATTTGCATGACACTTGTTTCATGACTTTGAATCTTTTTCATGTTGAAGAATGACTTCAATATGAAAGGGACCCTTTGAACAAGGAGTCTAACCCAATATCATATGAAAGTGTCACCTACCCTTGTTTTAAATAACACCTTACACTGCTATTGCTTAAGGATACTTTAGACCCTGACTATTGTAAGCCTGTCTACTTATGTGCATGTTGCTTTCGCAGGAATATCTGTGGCCTGAGGCTTTTTTTCCAGTCATGAAGTTAATTAAGTCAAGAGGATTTACAGATAATACTTCCATTTATGTCCTGCATCTGGAAGAGGGAGACAGAGTTTGCTTTTGTCTTTTAAATCAAATGCTCTAAAATAAGCAATAAGCTGTAAACAAAACCAAAATAAAACCCCCAGAAGTAGCACTCCTTGCTGGACGTGTCTTGCCAATCTCTGCTAAAGCATTCCCCATTTCCCTACTTTCCATCATCTCTGTGATGGGTTTCCTGCTGAAACACTGCACTAGTTTTCTGGAAGTTGCTGAGAGAGGGTGGAGCTGGGAGCTGTGTGGGCATGGCCAGCTCCCACTCCTCTGCCACCCAGGCCATTGCTGGGAACATGGCTTCAGGGGGAGCAAACAGCCACCACACGGCGGAAGTGGCACCATTTTGTTCCTCTTTCCCGTGGGACAATGCAAGTCCAAGTGATAAACACAGATGAGCAGAATGGAGCTGAGCTGAGCCCAGCATGGTCCAGCCATATAATGCTGAACCCAGCAGTGTGCGTGTGCCCCAGGTGCCACAAGGAGCAGTGATGGAGTGGAGCAATCTGACTTGGGGGTTTTGTCCATAATTTTTTCCATTGGCTCAGGGAAAGGGGAGTTTGTCATGGCAGGGCTGTGGTAATGTCTGCCATTTTCTCCTTTGTTGCCGGAGGCCATGTGGGGCCAGCAGTGGTAATGTCCAACAACTTTGTCTCAGCAGCTGTGTGGAATTGGGTCAGGGTGGTGAGCACATTTTTGTGTAAATCACTCTCTCTTTTGTATACTTCTGTTATTAATGTTCCTGTTCCTGTTTGTTTCTTGTTGTTTGTTTTCAGTAAATTGTTATCTCAGCCCATAGTCTCTGCCTATGTTCCTCTCTCACCAGAGGGAGGCTAATTTGGAGTTTAATTCCCAGCTGGTTTTAAACCACAACATTTAATTTGACTGTGAGAAAACAAGGGCATACACTAATAAAATAAGAGCATTTCAGACAAGTTTTATTAAGTTATTCCTCTGAAACAGAGAAGAACTGAAAGCTGATCTTCAATGCAGTATATAAATAACAACAATCAAGATTTAGCTGTTTTAACAGGGGCTACTCCTATGGATTGACATGTCTGTGCTGGCCTAAGGGGGATTTTTCAGGAAGTACCAAAGCTTCTCTAAGCAGTCAGAGGTTTCCTAACCTTGTTCATCAAGAGGGGCCTGAGAAAAACCTCTCTGATAAGAAAGAGGTAGACTACCCAAAACAAGTTTTGCTGACTGACTGATAGTGTGTTGAATGTGTCTGTAAAACCTCATCATGGGAAGAAAGGAAATAGAAAAGACTGATGATCTTCCTGTGAGCAGATGTTACTTTAGAGGTCCTTGGTGTTTTCTCTTGACTTTGGCATGTGAAAAATCTTACATATTACAGTATTGTCCAGCCCCAAATACTGCGAAAACACACAACCATACCATTAATGGTAGAAGCAGAAATAATAAAGCATATAAGCGTAATAAACATTCCTGTATATGGATGCATAAAAATATCAAAACATTAAGTGGTGTTTGCAGCACTTACAGATCTTCTCTTGTGAAGGAATGGGAGAAAATTCCTCTTGAATCATGGAATCTTGAATCTTGAATCATGTTGCCATATATATTGACATATAAAGTCAATCATCACTTCTAGAAGACCTTTGCACATCTCTTCTGTTTAATTTATATTTTTAGCCTGCCTGTGAATATAGATCCCCTCAGACCCATGCCTTTTTTATCATGCTTATTTCATTAGTGTTAGTACTGAAAAATTGCAAAGCTCACTGTGAATTTTATATTTTCTAACAGTTTTGCAACCAGAAGACCAGAAATATGACTTTGCAGATAGCGAACAGGAATCCCTAGAGTACTAACAATTCGAAGTGCATGTTAGTTTCTCTATTACTTGATCAATGCTGTCACTAATGCAAATCTATTCCCACAATGCATGGAGTGTCATTAATTTTATGTTGTTTACGTACTCTTGCCATAAGGTTAAGCAATTCCTACTATTAAGCTAGATGAAATTGCATTACCTTAATGAAATGCACTTTACTGATAAAGAAGAATGTCACTTTCACAAGTGGAAGCGCTGTTAGCAAATTTTTACGAGAGAATTCCCAAAATCATATCTTAATTGCTTGGACAGCTGTGTAGTTTACATAACGAGCAAACAATGCCAAGGTTTTTTATTTTCTTTGTCAGCTGTATTGGATGTTAGTATGCGTGGTGGACCTTTTTTAGGCCTTTTATTACTTGATTGCAAATCATTCTTCATTGCTGCCCAAATTTATGGAAGGACATTGCTCCCTGAGGTGCCATATCCTTTCAGGTCTGTAACTGAACATGACTGATGGCTCCAGTGTAACAGTTGCTTATTACGGCGCTCACTGAGCTATGATTGCTCCAATACTTTATGTTGGCAGATGTGTTTCCCTTGGAACAGCATCTCTGAGACAGAGGTCATTGATCAAACCCCCCTCTGGCTGTTCCATTATGTGCAAATTATTGCTAAAAGCAGGGAGACTGAGAAAGGGCGGGGGTGGGGGGGCATGTGTGTGTGTGCATACAGTCTGCTCACTGCAGAAATGAGGGAAAGGAAAAAACTAACAAAACAAAGAAGAAAAAAAGCTGTCTAGCTGGAAAAAATGTTTTTATAATGTGATCAAATGGAAAAGAAAGAAGGAAAACTATTATTTTGGAGGAGGAACAATTGCATAAAATGGTAACATTTTCTTTTTTAACTGACAGTATTTTTGCCAGTGCTGTATCAAATGTGTGTATTTTTAGTGGTGGAATGGATTAATGGATAAAGGGTTATTCAATGTATCCGATGCTTCTATTGACACTTGTTAAATAAGGAAGAGAATATTTATTTGTTGGAGAAGCCCTCGTTACATAGTAGTGCATATTGACTGAGCTGTGCACTGGTTCCAAGAAAATCGGAACAGAGACAAGGTTGTTGAGTTAGGTAAAACACTGTCTGAATGAGACTATGGACACTCACTGTCACAATCACTCTTTAACAAAATAACGGGTGCTTTGGTATGACATGGCTGGTGTTGCACAATAAATAATAATATGAGGATTCTGTGCACAACTTACACTACAGGGATGGGCTAGCAAAGCTTTGTGAAATTTTAATGTAAACTTTGACCAGGAAGTCTGTTGTCACTAAAAGGAATGTCTCCTGTCCTGTCCTGTCCTGT
>VYXD01009656.1:0-23891 GCA_013397195.1 Hylia prasina
GAGAAAGAACGAAAGAGAGAGAACAAAAGAGAGAAAGAACGAGAGAAAGAACGAAAGAGAGAAAGAACGAAAGAGAGAAAGAACGAAAGAGAAAAAGAGAAAGAAAGAAAGAATTCGAGGCACTTAACATACATAAGTAAACACCCAAAAGCCCAGACAGCCCAAAATGGTTCTTTTCCTATTTTAGTACAGCAATGGTCTACCTGTGATTAGTGATTTAAAGTGTCTGTAATGCCATGTTTGGTTAAAATATTCTTTAAAGATTCCCAATTCCATCAGGTGAGATTTCTTCTCTGTTTTCCATTTTTCTTTATTTCTCTTCTCAGTATCTTAAAGTGCCTCTTTGGTAGGCATGAAGGTGCACGAAATGAAAAATTGCATCTTCCTCATACTACGTTTATTCTTCTGATTTGCACAAGGTGTAATTTTGTCCTGAAAAAATAAATTTTTTCAAGTTGACTTTTGGATGATTGATTCTAGTAACATGGAGAAGGGTGATGACTTCCCTCTTGGAGCTTAAGAATTTCTGCACTGAAGTAGCTAAACTTGGCTAACCATGCTGCAAAAGAGCTAATTTTTTATCTTGTAGTCCCATTCCTTTGTCCTAATCCAGAAAACACCATTAGGAAGGGATTTTTGGCTGCTTCTCATGGAGCCTTCTTCATGATATATATCACGTAATTCATACTAGTTACCTCCTCAGTTCTTTCGCCTTTCAAGTGCATGTTTCAAGATTCCACGTGACTCGATGTCTGCCATCATTCCCTTTATGCAAAAGAACCAATTCTAAAGGGCTCAAGAAGACTTTCTCTCCCAGATCAGCTGTCCTAGTTTTGCTTTTCTACCTCCTTCTCAGCACATACTGCTGGAGTTGCACACCACCATCAGGTGCTCAGCTGAAACTACAGTGACCTCAGGCTGAAATTATATGAACCTGCCATTTTCAGTTCAGATTAAGTTTCTCTTTTTTCCTGGTGCCCAAATTCAGATGCCTTCAGACAAGATCTAGCCAGCAGCACAGATGTGAGTTACCTCCTAGGTTCTAGAAGTGCTGACTGCAGTGCACAGCCTGCCAGGGGCTTCCCTTCTAGCACAAACCCAGGTAAGCAGGCTGCAGCAGCACGTCTCCATCTCTGTCTTCCCAAGGAAGTGCAGGCTGCAAAGCAAACACACAAGCCAAACCCTCTGTATTATCTAATGAGTATTCTTTTTTTTTTTTTTTTCAATATCCATTTCTATCATACTCTTCTTTCACAAATACCTGCCTGACATTTACTGTCAACCAGGAAAAGCACTTCAGCTTTAATGAATCTGACAGCAGTGAGGGAGGGTGGAAAAATGAATTAACATTTGAACAGCCACCACAAATAGATAGCCAGAATAAAGTGAAATACATGAAAAGGCTCCTCACACTCAATCTAAAGATGATGTAATGACATCAATCACATAATCTTGCTGCTCTATGTCTGTGACACAGTAAAAACACGATGTAGAGAAGGATAATAGGCGACAACTATGTGCTATTTCTCACAATATAAGGATGATGAGCTACTCAAATAAATAAGGCAAATTCTTTAATGCTGGATGTTTTTAGGCAAAACTACAAAGATTGAATTGTATTTCATTATACTTCCCAAAATAAACTTTGAACCTTGCCTAAAATCTAAAGGGTGCAGAAGAGATGGGGTGGGGGGAACCAAACAAAAAACTACTACCCTTTCCTTAGAAATCCAACTCCTCAAATAATCCTAAAACTACTACCCTTTCCTTAGAAATCCAACTCCTCAAATAATCCTAACAGCCATATCAATATCCTTTTCTCTCAAAACAAACATTAAAGGGGTGTTTCCTTGGTATTTTATCCTGCTCCCACAGGTCTAGATTTCAGGTTACTGTGAATTGCCCTTTTGCAGTCACTGTCAGAGCATTTCCTGATTATATTGCAAAATTAACCACTTTGAAAAAGGGAGAGTATTATTTGCAAATGTGGGAATAAGTCTTTAGAGACAGTGATGTCACTTGACACAAGTCAGTGGTATATTTGATGAAATATAAAACAGTTGGTTAATTACCAAGCACTGTAAGTGAGGGGTTACCAAGAAAGCACTGATTTCTTCCAACAGTACTCCCCATAACAAACCTAAAAAAAAATCTCATTATCAAGTCCTAACAAGGCCTTTTCTCTTCTCTCTAGCAAAATACTCCTCAATGATTCAGTTGCACAAACAAACACTAAATATTTTTTCTGGGTCACAGCTAGAAAGCCCAACATGCCCAAGGACCGAATTTTAGACAGGAAAGTGACTGTGAAGTGCACCTACCCCTTGTGATTCATGTTTGCAGCTCAGCTGCATGATGGCTCAAGAGCATAACTACTGCTGTCAGGCTGATTTCATGAAAAGCAGGGGTATGTACAGGACAGCTGGCCAGCAACAGATGGGAATATGCTGCTCCATCTCACATGTTGGTAGACTTCCTGCTGCAGCACAAGCTGTCCAGAAGGAATTCTAATGCAGCACTGGTCTTCCAAAGGAGGTCTGGCTTTAAGCCACAGTCAAGTCCTAGAATTCAAAGAACTTCTTGAATTCCCTATCAACTCCTTAAACAGTTCAGTCATTCATAGTTCAGATCTGGTTTTGTGTTGAGAATTAATTAGTCAGTTCCTTTAATTTTTTTTGTTTGTTTGTTTGTTTAAGGTGAAAGGTTTTATAAGCAGAACTTGATATAATTGCTGATAACTTAAAATTTTTTGCCCTTGAAGAAGAAAATAATTTCATTTTATAATAACATGATACAAAAAGGTCATCATCAGTTGCAGTCACCACAAGGATTATTGCTTCAGCTCATTCTGCTCTATAGTAACATTAGCTTTGACCACCAATTGACTTCTAAAATAGTTAAGCTGCATTAAAATTAGACTGTTGTTATTGTAATTTACAAGGTAATTGATTTATCTTTTATTCATTCTCTTAACTTTGTATAGACACCAAGAATTTAATTTTGTTCTTTTGATATCTTTGGATACTTTAAATTAAATATTACTTAAAATATTACTTAAAATAAAACAAAAAAGTAAAACTCATTTGAAAACTTAGAGAAACAGAAATTAAGATACCAGTTCATTCTGACCTTCTGAGTGGAAAGAAAGGAATAAATGAAACACTCATGCCACTTCTCATTATCCAGGTGTCTGGAAACAAGTGTAGGGAGCTAATTCTACTATGAAAACTCAGCCTGACCCAACTAGTCATTGTGTGTCAATGTAAAGAATTATCATCTCATCTCCTAAAAATAGATACTGTGGTGGATAATGTTATCTATACCATAAAAGACAGTATTCATTTGTAGTGCTGGATTCACACCAGAGGTTAAATTACGAGACACTAATATAAATTAATGGAAAAGCAGGTTAAAGGGTACTACAAAAAAGGCTTTGGCTGAGAAATTTTGATTTTTTTTTGCATTATCAACTGTGGCACTGTGTACAAAGAGTGATAACAAATTCACAGGGTACAAGAAGACACCTTGAGCTCATACTTTGCAGATGATTAGAATTTATATGCAAAAAAATGCCTGTATAATTCTATGCAGATACATAAGTGTTCAATAGGATAATTTTTTTCCTTTTCTCTTTTTAAAAGGCTTTCAAGTAAAAATTATATTAATGGTGATGTATAAACACAACTCCATAGTAAATGCTTTTTAAACACAAAAATTACAAATTATAAAAATGGATATGGTCTAATATTCATTAAATACCATCTCTGTATTATGTATTTCCCTTCTTTTAAACTGAAAGATCAGTTCAAAGAAATAGTCTGACATTCTGAAATGCCCCCTGATTTCAAAGAATATCTGCCTAAGAACAAGAATCAATATTTTACAGTGTCTTCATTATCAACAAGTATTTCAGTATTCAAACTAAGAGAGTAATTTTTGTGAATGCTTACACACAGCATTTTAGTACTTGAGCATATTCTTACTAGACCCCACAGCAATATGTTTCACTCTGAAGAGATTTAAAGAGGGTTTTGATGAAAAAGACCCATAATGTGCTGTACAAAGAAAAAACCTTCCTGGATAGTCCAAATACTCACAAAATAAAATTAATATTCAGTCTAAATATTTACAAATATGAACCTTAAATAAATGCAGCAAGCTAGAATTGAGTTTACCTCACTCTCTAAGCCACTATTTCATCCTCACCACAATCCAGAATTTTAATGTGATATATAGTTCTGCTCAGAAAAAGAGGTTGAACATGCTGAATGAAATACTGCTTGTTTAATGTTTTCTTCTGCAACCTCAGAGCCAACCCTTTTCCTTTTTATGGTCTCTGCTCTTAAATTTGAAACCTACAGAGCACCAAAAGCTCCTCAACTGTCAAATATTTTTAAATTATTATTTAAAGAGTTAGAATTATTCTAACCTATTATTTTCTCTAGTTTTTCCACACATCAGATATTATTATTTTTTACACCCATGAGCTAAAATATTAATGTAAGTGACAAATCATGTATCAGAGTTCAAAATCTAATGTAAAAGGACAAATATAAATATACATGTATAATTTCCATAATTCATATAATTGGTGCATACAGTATATACAGCTTTTGTATTAGCAGACATCATACACACTGACTTTTTTGTGATTACTCTAATGCACTAGTTATGATCTACTGTTGCTAAACATATAATATTAATTTGCTGCAGTATAATGAAAGAATATAGTGGAGTGTTTTGTCAGTTTTAAGGATCTTTAGGGCAAAACATCACAGATGGCAATTTTATCTGAGGTTGATGACCACTTCTATTTGTCATCTCCTAGAAGTTGATTCCATCAGTTTTGTATTGTTGTGAATCACCAGATGGCACTTCTCCCTGCTCTTAAGACTTGCCTTCTGAGCATGTAGGAGTTAGATCTGGCACAAACATTTCCAGCTGAACTGAGATGCTGTTTAGATGTTGAGATCCTTACCAGTAAAGAAGCACTTGTCTTGTTTCAATCCCTCTCTTTAACTGAATATATTCTTTCTCAAATTAGCTGCTGTAGACAAACTATGTCTATAGAAATGGAAAAAAAAAGTATTAAACCCTCACACACAATTTTGTCAACACATATGCACTGCCCTGCCCAGGGACATTTTTAAAACAATTCTTTCACATTCTCTACAAGACTAAATTTAAAGCTGCACTTCTAGCTTGAATAAAATAATATTGACAAAATAAATTAAAACTGTGTTGAAAAGTTTGTCCATATCTAAGCAGTACTGTAATTTCGCAGTTTCCATTCTGGTTATGTTCTTCAAATAATTTCCCTCCCTTGTTTTCATGTGCAATCCACAGGAAGAAAAAAAACAGAAAAGTATGCAGTCATGGCTACAGCTCTCAGTGAAGTACAACCACGATTCATTATCATCACATACTAATGGAATATCTCGGTGGAAACACCATAAAGCAATGTTTAAACATCAGGCAGTGATTGTTTTATAATGTCTGTAACTCCACTGCACACACATCTTTCACTCTCCTGCTTTCCTCTGTTACATGGGTCAAGCACACAATGCTTCTTTTTCTCTGGGACTTTGGGCAGAAGACACACACTGATTTGGATTTTTCCCCCCACTCAATTTCTTTCCTTCTTGTAGCTGTTTAAGGGGATAGGGAGTTGTACTGGTAAATAAATTTTTTGTGAAAACCTGAAAAAAACTAGGTTTTAAAGAGGTAAGTTAAAGCAAAAGGAATTTTCTTCCTATTGAAACTTCACCGAGGTTGCATGCAGCATCATGAAAAGTCATTTGTTCCAGCATGACTTCTTTATGTAAGGACTTGGGAATCTCTCTGCTACCACCTTGTAGGAATATCTTTCTGTTATCTCCTGGTTTTGCTAACAGTCAAGGCAATATTTTTAGCGTTGGAGAGCTACAGTACATCAGTTCTACATGAGAGTGAGACTTTGAGAATATACACTGAAGTGTCAGCCACTGGTGAAAAACAAAATATTACTTATTTTTCAATCTCCCAATTATTTTTTTTAAGAAACTATTTATGGATAATATTTCATGTAGATTTATTGAGAATCATAAGCAGACACAAATGAAAAAATATAAAGAAATATCCATTGGAAATGTTTGAGGACTCCACTGAGGAGTTGTGTCTTTTTTTCTTTTTTAGAATTTGACCCACTTAAGTCCACAGCCTTTGTGTGTGATAAGCCCCTACAATACTTCTGAAGTCAGGAGAGTTGTGAAGATGACAGCCAAAACTCTGGCCTCTAAGACACCAGATTATTCTGGTGAAATCAAAGACAGCTTTAAACTCAGTTTTGAGCTCAATAAACAAAGATTTAGATCTTTAAGCTTTGATAATAGGGATGACAAAAACAGCCCCCAAAATGACCAGCTTATCTCGATGAAATAAAGTCAGCAAACTTTTCTTCAAAATTATGTATAATCAGCCATTCCAAAACTGCTCATGGACTATTTGCAAAACTGTTTCGGTTGGCTGGAGATTTTACAGGGGTTGTTATAATGAAAAAACCTAATTGGAAACTACTTTTGCACTTGATTCTGAGGAATCTAATAATTTTTAAGTGCCTCTATCTGAAATGAGGCATAGCACACTGAGTTCTGACATTGTAAAAGACTGAAACAGAGTTACTTATGTCAGCAAAATGCACCTCCATATATTGTTTGCTTTAAAGCAACACCTCAACCTTTATTATAAAAATCTCTAGTGTTGCAGAAGAACTGTCTGTGTAAGTGCTCAGTGAGGATCAATAACCTTCATTCCAACACTTGGTTTCATGCAGGGGGATTATGTTATTGCTTCCCTCCCAAATCCTTATGAAAATAAGATGTTTATCCCAAAAACTTGTCTTGCAAGTGAAATTAATGTTGCATTGATAAATTAGGTATTACTTCAAAACACACAGCATTAATTCTTCCTATCTGACCTGAGCTACACTGATGCTTCCACTTCTTTTAAGTTTCTATTAGATTTTTTAGACTCATTTTGAAGTATTTATTTTCTCAGAAATTTTGGCAACCTATATGAATAAAATACATCCATCAAATCCATAGAGTTTGGTTAGACTGGGAATTGTCACCATTCAGTTGTTAATCCTTGTTATACCTTTTCAGGACTAGACAGAATATATTTCTTCTTTGAAGTGCTTCACACTGATTCATCAATACATGTTAGATAATCATTAAAAAGCCAACAGCAAATATTGTGCAACGTGCTGGTGCACTGACTTGTCTTGCATTTAATTAGTGAATTAGTTTTGCATGGATTACCATAGTAATCTGAAACTACCTATTGCTACTAAATAAATCTAAAAGGAAAGAAAAACAGCACATTACCTGGCAGAGAGCTGCTGTCCAAGACAATAATCGGAACTTGAGAGATACAGAGCCTTTGTTCAGTTTGAACATTTAAAGACTGATTGGAGACCTGATTGGCTGATTATCACACATGATGTTTGGATAGTTTATTTTGCATGACCAATTGCCAAACCAACAAGCATCTCAAATTACTGAGGCACAAGAGGTTATGGTGAAGCCCACACAATCCCAGAGAAGGACATCCTTAGTTTATTAACATTCCATCACCTGTTTAGGGTGTCTTTCACAGCTTCTTTGTCTGACATGCAGGATTTTTCCTTAACTTCCTCTGTTCAGTTTCAAAATTCTATCTAGATGCTATATATAGCCTTAAAAATGAGTGCTACTGTCTGGGGACACCTGAACATAGTTTGTGTCTAATGCTCTGCTCTGGGAGTTCAGCATATATGGTAAGACTGGTTGGGAAACTGCCTTTTATAACACACAGTAAGTTAAGATCAACATTAATATTATTTTGTTCAATGAATAAAAAATGTAATGACAATACTCTAAAGATCATCTATAAAAGCTTAAAAGGAAAACTAGAGGCACTTAATGCAGCTATCATGTTGCAAAAGTCCAATTTTTTCTCATTTGGACAAAATTATCCAGCAATTAACAGCAAGTGTGCAATTAACTTAGATGTTTTAGAGCGCTCAATTACCAGTGAAAATATAAAACACTGCATAAGGCTTTACAGAGTTAGAAACTTTGTATTAATAAGCAATGTTAGCCATGACAGTATTTAAAAAGCTGTGTTTTGCTGGAGATAATGCAGAATTTGCTGTAGAACTCCAAAAATTATTTTCCATTATTTCTTAAATTTAAAAAAACACATTATTTTTGTATAGGGGAAAAAAAATGAATCATCTGCATAACTGATGATAGAATATATATATTACAAGATAGATTGTACCTAATACCAGATCATACTTTCACTCAAAAACTCTGAGAAAAATGCTTTTCGAAGTTCACATCAAAAGCCCTTTCTTTTTAAGTGCAAAATGTTCTTAACCATTTTGTTGGAAAACCAGGCAACAAGGTATGTATGTCCTCACAAGAGTTATTTTTTATCACTCTCACACACCATACTTGCCTTGACCCAAAAAATTCTGGAAAGGATGAAACTGCCTGCCCAAAAGAAAGAAAAACATTGTGATGACTCAGGCTGGAAAATAAATTAAAGCTTTCTTTTGTCCTAGATATTCACTAAGCAACGGATACTAAAGCCTCAAAGCGCTTTGTTTGGGCATTTCTGACCACCTCTGGGACATCTATGGGCAAACTGCTGTTATTTTCATTGCCCACCACTTTGAATGTTCATAAGCAAGAAAGCAATTCTCAGAATAAATTTCTTAATTTATCTGAAAATAATTATGCCAATGACGATCTGCATTTCTAGGACGTGTGGCAATTCTCACATGAAAAGTGAAACAAGGTCCAGAATTAGTGGAAGACAACCCAACTGGAAACTTGCTTAAAGAAAAAGACCGGCCTAATCATAAGAAAGTATTATCATTTAATTGATCTCTGTATTGTCTAAAACTTTAATTTGAATCTGAAACAGTTCTTCTGGGAAGAATGAAACATACTGGAGATAATACATGGCAGTGATAGGTGAGCCTCTAAAGCTAAACTGTGAGGAGGATACTTGCAAGGGTTGTTCATCTCAGCACTGAGGACAACAGCAGGAAGGGAACGTGTTTGCTGACACAAGCACACAAGAAGAGGGCAACAAAGGAAGTCAACATGGGTTGCTGAACTCTGACAAAGACCCTGCAGTGACAACAATACCACATTTCCTATAATTGGAGTGAAGTAGGAAGGGGGGCATTGTTATTGCTGGACACCTTCTACTACATTTTGACAACTTGTGTTTAGTCCCGGCTGCAGCTTCTCACTTGTGTCAGCAAAGCTGCTGCCCCCCACTGTGCCCTTCGCCCCAGAGGATCCCCATCACACCCCGGCAGGGGAAGAGAAAATCACCGCTGGACCCAAGATTTCTGTACCCATGAGAAACGGCCTCAGAGAGATGGATTAACAGCAGGTACCACTGCAAGGTCTCCAGGGATGCTGACCACAAAGTCCACACGAGCAAGCACAGCACAGCACCAACTTGGCATCACAGTGGGAGACCACAGCTGCCCTTTGTCCATTGACTTCAGAGAGCAACGAGGATTAAATCTGTGACTATCCTGTGGCTGAGCTTTTTAAATTCAGGGAACTGAGCATGGGGTAGAAGGTTAGAAGTAACACTAAAGGGTACTTCTAAGTGATAGAGCTAATTGGTGTCTTGGGTTATGGAAGCAAAAAAAAAGTATTCTATTTTCATCTGCTGAAAGCAGTTGGGGAAATGTTTTTTCTTTATCTCTTGTTACTCTGGNACAACAGGGTGTCAGGCTATGTCCCTGATTCTGTCAGGGTTTTCTGGGTTTTTGTTTGTTTGTTGTTTACTTGTCTTTTTTGTACTATTACATTTGCATTTCTAACATTCCTAGTAAAAGAACTGTTATTCCTATATCTTTGCCTGAAAGCCCTTAATTGTAAAATTATAATAATTCGAAGGGAGGGGAGTTTACATTCTCCATTCTAAGGAAACTCCAGCTTTCCTTAGCAGATACCTGTCTCCTAAACCAAGTCAATTGGCATGGGCATGCCAGCAGCAGACAGCTGGCCTGCAGCCCACTCTCAGCTTGAACTTGACAAAAACAAAAGTTAATACAATCTTGGACTGTTGTCTATATAAAAAGATATAAATATCAAGATATCTTTATATATCAAGATCAATATCAACTCACCATATGAGACTATCCGGCAGTGTATTTTGTGAATAGTAATGGCAGTGGAGTTTTACACATAATATGAATCCAGCTACTCGAGAGCTCCTCTGAGAAGGGTGCCCAGAACTGGCTCAGTTATTGCACCTTGCTGCCCTTTCACACATAGGCACTTGTAGGCCACACATAATTTACATATTAAATGTAACTATTCCTCCCTGGAAGAGATCAGATACCAAAAGAAGAATTTCTTTTGGAATCATAAGATTAAACTGTTAAAATTGAAATAAACTTATCATAACCGTTTAGTCTGGCTGCTGATGTGAACTTCAGCTCAGGTATTCTACACACTAACATCTGCTTCACTATTTTTTTTGGTAATAGACACTTGAAAAGAAAATCTTTTCTGCATATAGTTGACACATTAACACTGCAGCACAATATTTCCTTCTGTCTCAATCCAAGCATTCTTGAAAGAATGCCCCACATTAGCAGTGGCAATAATACCTAAACCTATATAGCAGCTTGTTCTAATAATGGATGTTTGGTCACAAATTGTTTTCTTTTGATGTGAATTTTTACTTTTTCTTTTTGTGTAACTCCCTGCAAAACCTAAGGTACTGGGTGGTAATTTCCTTTTCTTCTACTAGAATATACTCTAGATTTATACGTTTTAGAGATTTAAGCTTGTGATACAGATCTGCAAGACAGTCTTTGAGTTACACATAATTGGACCTTTTCTCCTTTAAGCAAGCAATCCATCACAACAACATTTTGACCTTGAGAGTGCTGACATCTGCATGTGATCTGGACATGTAGGTTTCACTTATAATCAGTGGGCAGAAATGAAGTTCTGGGACATCTCTCCCTGACCTGTTTTAGACATGTAAGCCATAACAAAATCATATGTGGCCTACAAGTGCCTATATTTCTCCATTATTTAAAGTACATCTGGAAAATTGTTCAATTACAGATGCATATGCTACTGAATCCAGTCCTATATATAAAGTTTTAATACAGTTTCTTGGTATTGCAGTAGACTGAAAATAATAACCCAGTCCCTTCTTCCAGTTCAGTGCTTTTAAATCTTAAGTGTTTTGGGGGAGGTAGGACAAGGGTTATCCTGTTGGCTGATTTAGCTCTTACAAAATAAGAAAGAGAAAAATGTATGCTCTAGATTCTAAAAACATTCATTCCACCTTCACTGCAAGTGATCCACAGCTTAACAGCATGATGTTGAAATCTGAAATTCCGCAATCTTTTCTGTACTGTTGAGAAAAATATGTCCAGTTTAGCTGAGTATTGCATCTCTGAAAAGCATGTGCTGCAAGACACATAGTTTGTCTCTGTGTTAGTAAAATGTGCAACTCGGGACTGTTGCATCACAAACGTTTTTGTGGTTGTCATGGCTTCACAGAAGAAAATTTATGGAAGGTGCAGACAAACTATCTTTTGTGCTTTGCATACCATAGACAATTATCTTTTTTGAAAGTTAATCTTCAAGTCTTATGCAAAAAACATAAGAAAGAAAATCTGCCATGCTAAACAAAATAGTGACAAATTTCATATGTGCAATTTTAATTGATTAAGTAACTCGATTAAGTAACTGGGTAAACCACTCACTTAAAACTTGAAACAATGTTCAATGCCTTACAGAACAACATAGAGGACAGTTTACCTTATGTAAAGGCTGGACACTTGCCCAGATCCACAGAATTGGAGGCATCATTTTTAGAGTCAATTTGTGACTGCACTGATTAAAATTGCTAACAAGTTATCAATTTCTGTAATGCATACATAGTTTGTCTCATTTTTGTGAAATTTTATGAGATCATATTTCATAATATCTGAATATGTGGCATTCTACAGTTCTATAAAAGTATTAAATGCAATTTCTTCCATATGCGAAATGGAGGGAACAGAATAGATTTGATTCAGGCAACAAAATAGCTAGGGCTGTCTCTCATGATGTAGATACCAAATATGCGTCAGGGGCTGCTTAAAAAAAACCCAGTAAGTGTTTGCCCAAGATACTGACAAATATTTTTCAATAAGCTCAAGAATTCCATAGCAGATCCCTCTGCAGAACAAAAAAAAAAAACAAATAACACCCCCCAAAAAAACAACCCGAAGGCAATGTTAATTTAAAAACTACTCTCTGTGAATGATTTGAAAAGTATTGTAATGCAGCATGAAGCTTTGCTGGCTTAGATAACTGCAGATACAAAAGAGCTTGAGTAATTAGACATGCCATAGGGTCTGCCAGTACACAAGTTTGAGTGTGTTAAGTATGAAGGAAATACAAATCTGAAAGGTATATTGCATGTCACATTGCCCAACATCCCAGCTTTTGGGTTGCCTCTTGTTTGTTTCTGTGTAAGCATTCTTTATCAGTGGGTAGACTCAAAGGATATTAAGGCGTGAATGGAGAATTACATGGAGAACAGCAGGACAAGACCTGCTGCAGCTGGACAATGTGAAATACATATTTTCTCATCTGCCAACATGGCAGTAACTCTCACCTCTTGTACACCACCCTTTAGAATGAGTCAGACACACTGATGGGTTAAAAAAACCACCTGCGCACAAAGTCACAAACACAGAGGCGAAAGAGAAATATCAGTGGTTTCTTTCTCCACAGCCAGTACACTAACACTCATTGCAATGGTACTGTAATGAAAACACACTCCCCCACCAGACCCTTAGTCTGTAAGCCCTCTCCACCTGCAGATACTGCTTCAGACTGCTCCACAGACTGCCCATTGTCCTCCCTCCACTCCTCCTCCCTAATCCCCCCAGTTTCACCCAGCTGTCTCAGTGCTCCTTGCTCTAACAGCTCTAGTAACTCAAAAACATGCCAGCATACAAAGTCCAAGGTAAGGAAAACTTACTCCACAAATGACTTACAGCTTCTTCATCATAAAACCAGTATTTTAGGTTTCCCTTGGTTCCTTGATTTCCCTTCAGTTGTCCTCACTATCTTGTATTTAAATATCTCTGTATGAATGCCTAGATAATCATACCAATATCTTAGAAGTAACTTTTAAGGCTATTCTGTCAAGGCACAGTTTAGCTGTGATTATTTGAATATCTTTCTGCCTTAAATAAAGAAGTATAAACTTAGCCACTGACATTCTTACTTTTTTAAAACATTGCAATACCTCATGAAAACCAAATATGTTCAAGTCATTAATATATGATGGTGATTTTTCTCTTTTGCTCAGATCACTTTAGATGCTTATAAGAAATCATTTTTTTTTCTTTTACAAAGTATTTGTGGGCAAGTGTATTTTTTAGCGTATGAAATCTTTTTCTAGTCAGATCAGATAATGTATGTGAGCCTAATTCAGTGGAACTGAGTATGTACATGAGACTGAGTATTGGAAACTAAAGGGTGTTTTTTAGAGGGGAGAGGGTACTATTGCCTTTACTAGCATCTTAATTTTTACTAGCATCTTTTGAAAGCCTGTGCCTCTTACTTTTAACTTAGCAATCTTTGTCATTGCAAAAAATACAAGATGTTCTCGAGCTTGAAAGTTTATGATTTATATACAGATATATAAGTTGCCAAATATGTGTTATATTTGTTGGAGGGTCACTCATATTTTCATCTGTATCTGGACCACAATCAAGACACATTTAAAACAAGCAAGCAATTGGTATTTGCTATAGTGGGAAAACAACAGTTGTACTTCGGTATGTATTACTTAAACAGACAAACATAGGGATAAAAATATTCAGCAATTCACAAAGTAATTTTGTTGAAAGACATGAAGGAGATACAATCCAAACTGACTAAAGAGTGTAGTACAATATATTTCTACTTTGCCTTGAAGGGCAGCTATGCTGGCAGAAGTTTTCACCCCTGTAGGATCAGCTCTTGACTGTAGCATCTACAAAGCTAAAGCAGGTTTGCTTTTTTTGTTTTAACAGGTAAAACTCCACACAAATCCTGCCAACTGAGGGTCCTCAGAAGACAGAAGCATTTTATGCAATTCCCAGCAGGCCTGAACATTGCAGCAGAACACCTTTCCCTTACAGCTCACTTTTCTTTTATGTGCTCTGGACTAGTAATTTTCTTCCAAGTCACCCTGAGTAGGTCTATTTGAGATAAATACAACATTTTTAACTGCCACAGATGAAAGATGCAGATCACTGTATGCTTTCTCTGTAGCTCCACAGCAGCAGGTTATTTTAGAGACGGTAACCTTAGCAAACTACCACAAACCACCTCCCGATGGCCAGCCCAATGTCTGCAGCAGTACTGCTCCATTCTACTTATACTGCTGCATTTTAGGATTGAAATTAAAGGCAGTGCTTTGACAGCCTCCACTTTGAGGCAGAGTGGGCTTTTTTAGGTAGCTCTTATTGCCATGGCTTTCCTCAAAAGCAGAGTAGTGCCTTGCTGGACTGCCCAAAAATTGAAGCCCAGTATCCTGATAGTTTATATCATGTACCCTTCCTTCCTTCTTCCTCTACCTTCAAGAGCTTATGTCTTTTCACTGCTGTCACCAGCCTTCCTACTCCTGCTTGAGGAATTACTGCAACACCTTCTGGATATTATCTGTTCTCTGAAAGATAAAAGAAATAATTAGAAACCATCTTGGATATGCTCTTCTCTCTTTAGGACAAGAGTCTCTTATGGTTCCTGTTTGCAGCAGAAAGTAGGGAGCCCATTTCTACCCTCAACAGGGCCTAGATAAGCAGTTCTACCAAACGAAGAAACAAACAGGGATTCCCTCTGTCAAAATCACAGAAGCAGAATAAAATGCGCCAGGGAGCATGAGTTCAACCAAATATAAAAGGTTCTGTGCTCAGTGGGGTTTAGTTAAATAAATCAGGTCCAAATTTTTAAGAACACAAACACAAACCATTCCCTTCTCAATGGGGTAACAGAAACAAACACACCAAGTTAATTAACACAGCAGGGATTGACCAAACAGTTCAAACTCCCCTTTGGAGCAGTGCGAACAGTGATGAAGCAAACAGCCTTAGCCTCTTGGCACAGGAAAACAGAACCTGCTCTGCTTTGGTTGGATGACTAAAAGCTTCCTTGATTACTGAAGTCCTCCATTCTAAAATGAGGAGCTAAATTTACTATTAAATGCCAACTAAAGATTCATCTATTCAGTTCTGACAGTTCACATGCCAAGTCAAAGTATTGGCACTGAAATGTCTCCTCCAAGCATTTGATTCTGTTGTTTTCATAGCTAGTCCAAATTCTGCATGTCCTCACACTCCTGTACTGTCAACATCACCCATCAGTACCCACTACTCCTTCTATGCACCTGATCATAGAACTGTTCCAAAGAGGTCAAAAGGATCATGTGGAAAATACATACACATGATATTTATGGCTTCTCACTACAGGCTGTAAATACCTCCAACTTCCCAAAACATCAAAACAATATAATTGCACCCTTCCAGGGCTTTCTTCATTTCCCCACTTTACCTCCTAGTATGCACCATGTTGCATATTTCTTCCTAGTTTCACATCACCTTGCGTATTGGTTGGTATATATATATATATATATATTCAAATATTACTATTGGCAAATTAGCTACGCGTTTATGTATGTTCAGCTCCCATATTGAGAAGTAAATGCTTCCTTCAGACTAGACCAGAATGCAATAAAACAGCATATAAAACAGCTATAACTGCTGTTCAAAGTAGTTATAGAACAGAGTGTTCAACATACAGTTATAACTTCTGTTTTCATCCAATACATGTTCATTAGTAGAGGGATTGATTTAAAAGCAAGATTTAAGCTTCAGTTATTAAGAGAGAACAACCTACTTACCCAGGATCCACTAACACAGAAATTAGTGAGCCTAATTTAGGTGGCTAATTTAGGTATCACAGGAGTATAGTTTTGCATTAAAAAATTACTGTATTTATACATCTGGGATAAAACTGGTAAATGGGGGACAAGGAAAAAAAATAAGGAAGAAATTTGTAACTACCTTATTAAAGTTAAAAACATATCCTGGATACATAATAAAACATATAATTCAGAGCACTTCAACTATCAATTTAAGTATAATAATTCCAAAGCAAGCTTGGATATGACAACTACTACAGCTCACTTTTCAGGAGAAATACAAAAAAAAAAAAAAAAAAAAATATAAGGAGCCTCATAGCTAAAATACATTTTCATTGAGAACAATACAATTTAAGTCACCATATTACATATACAATATTTCAGCAATGCTGACATGTATCCAGAACTGCAAGCTCATTACCCAATGAAGCAACAACATCTTGTTTCATTAACACCTGTCTATGTTATTACACCCAAAAGAAGAATCTATTCTGATCATGGAAAGGACAGGCTTTTGTATCCTATTATAATACTATTCATCAACAACAAAAACCTTCCTATGGCCTACAATTAGAGTAAAGAAATCATAAAAGCAAAGGCCAATATTCTCTCCTTTCCTTTCTAAAAAAAAAAACAAAAACAAAAAATCAAAAGACAACTAAAACCTGCTGACTGAAAACATGACGTCATTCTACTTCTGCTAGGTTGAAGATACCTGTCTCTGTGAAACTCCTTAAACCACTATTTCCTCAGGTTAATGTGTTCTCCCATCTACCCTGTTTTCACCTTCTAATGTATCATTTTTCCAAGGCTACCTTTTTTCTGTACCCTAATAATGGCACTTGAAAGGCAGAATTAAAAAACATAATGATTAAGAGTGTAAACATTTGTAACTCTAAATATAAAAATAGCATGGCAAAACACCAGTACTGGTAACTATGGAGAAGTATCATCTGTATCACACAAAAGGTGTCCTACAAGTCACAACTGCTGCTGCTAGTTTCAAGTTTTAGTGTGGAAAACCCAGTAGGCTGAGGATGAGCAGAGTAGGGTACTAACTTGCTACTGTATCTTGGTTTTCATTCTAACAAATGGTGAGAAGGACAAAGTTTCCACCAAAATAAAGACAGGAACGACAGATGGACCCATTAATGCACTTATTTGGAAACAGAGACATCATTTTGGTAAACATTATGAGAAATAATTTCCATTTAACTTAATCAGGCAAGTCAAAGCAAGCGATCAAAAAGACTAAATAAGGGAGTCTTAAGAAGCAGTCAAAGAGTCTCTCCAGGCCTTACTGGGTGTTAACCGTGAGTAATCCCTTATAATCCAGTAGAAAAACACCACAGGAAGGGAGCTCAAGCATGGACCTGGAGTCATAGCAAGAGGAAATGCCAATCAAGCAACACTGACATATTAGCTGACTGAGAGAAATCACCATGGTGCTTCTGGTGTCACTTAAAAATGCCCTTCGTGGATTTCTCGACCTCATGTGAGCTTGGCCCTTATATTCATTAGCTTAAAAAACATTCCATTATTTCCATAGAGCTAAAACTGAAACAGACCACAGGCCATGCAAGGCACTCAAAATGTTCTAGTGTTGTTACATATGAATGAGGAAATAAACTAAATTGAAATAATGCACCCCTATTTCCAGCATAACTACAACAAAACGTCTCTTTTTGAATAACTACATAAGAAAAACATGAGAAAACCCCCTACCTTATTCCTCTAGCCAATATAATTATATCTGCACAAGAAAAAGAAAACCAGTTCTCCTTTTTCCTATTCTTCACAAATATAAAGCATACTTTATGCTCTGTAAATACAGGCTATTATGGCATATCCTTTTCTACCTCTTTTCTTTATATATACAACCCAGAGGTCAAAAAATACAAAAGCTTTTTTCATTCCTTGCTAAAATATGTTGTTGTGGTTTCTAATCATGTGCTATTGAGTCCCCTGATTTGCCTTTTGTAGTGTTGGTGAGAAAGGAAAGAGGCTGCCTAATGGAAGATAAGGAGTTAGGATCCCTGTGTGATATAATAAGTAGAGATCTTACAAATTCCTCAGGGCAGAAAGGAATCCTTTAGTTTAGCACTATGTACAAATTATTATAAAGATGTACATTCTAAAAAGGGGCTGGTAATAGGATGATAGGCCCATTGCTGCCTGCAGCTTCCAGCAGCAATTTCCTTCCATAGTCTATTCAGCTCTCCAGCTGCTCCCAGATGCAACCCCCTTGCTCAGCCTGCTTGAATCTTTGTCTTAGACACACTCTGTTTTTGAGACCAGCCTTCAGATCTAGTTTGCAGTATATATCTCAACAACTTTCATTTCTACCATCAGCAGGAGACACTGCTGAGAACACAGGGTCCACTATCCAGATTCAGACCCAAATCCATCCCCGGCAGAGCACACAAAAGCAATTAAATTCTAGAAGAGATATGTTCAGTGGAAAGTACACTCAGAAAAGGTTGAATTATCAAGGAATTTAGCACATAAAATTCCAATTGTTAAGAAATCAGACATTTACATTACCAAGGGGAGTTTATTTGCATCATTAAGTCATTCTTTTCTTGGCTTCTTTTGTGAACCTGCTCTGAGGGCCATATCAAAAATGCAAACTATAGGAGCTCAATCCAGTAATGACATTTTAATGCAATAGCACAGGTAACTGTTGAAATATCCCATATTTTCCATTTTCCATCTCTCAAAAAGGTCAGCAAAGAAAAGCAGCCATGTCTCTCAGAAGCCAAATTGTCAAAGCTGGTAGTTTGAACACAGTCTTGTATCACTTCAAAACTTCTCATCTTCACCACCAAATATTTATATTGTTATTCCAGAGATTTGAAAGCTAATTTCTAATGGTTTAAAAAAACACTCTAATACAATTAATTACAAAAGCATATGCTGGAAGTGAGCATATGCTCATTTCTCTGTCTGAAATACTTATCAAATACATTGCAGTAGGAACTAGCTATGTTAAAAAAAAAATCAAACACATTTTGCATATATGCTTCTGCCATTTTTGTCAGCACAAAAATGGGGATTTCATTTTGGTTTCTTTCTTCATGTTTTTAGTACTTTAAAATAAATATTGTTCTCAATATTTCTTGATTTCAGAACACACAAACTGAAAAGTAAAGTTCCAAAGGTGACACTATGAGGTTAAAACTCACACAACAGACAAATTGAGATTTCATCTTTTTTTGTCTCTTTTTTGCTCGAACCATAGACTCCAAAAATGTTGAAGTGCTGAGTGGCGAGTATGAATGTTAAAACCTTAATAAACCTATTTCTATGGAGAAAAAAAATATAATTTCTATCTTTTGGGATGATGTACTGCTGTTTTGTGACTGATTTTACTAATTTTGATTAAAACAGTGGACCACATGGAAGAGGCAATGTACCTCATTGCACTGTCATTACCATCACTGCAGTGACAGAAATGCTGAATTTCTTTGATGCCAAGCACATTTTAAACACGGTTACAACTCTTTGATGTACGTGCTATCCCTAGGTGCCAAAATCAGGAGTGCTGCCAACAGCCTGCTAATCCTGAGGCCACATGATGGAAAGGTACTTCACAATGGTCATGGCCTGAAGCTGCAGGAGATGTCTGCTTACAGGTACACGGGAAGATGAGCTGCTCTGAAGAACCAGAACTTTTAAAATATGTAAATAAGAAAAGTTATGAAATACAGTCGTTCTGAGTTGTCTTCTGTGCGACATGCTTTCTGAACCTTAATCATCACCTACACAAGTCTTCCATTGGAAAATTTAAAGAATGATAAAAGTGAAGTAACTACCAAGCTTGCTGTCAAAACAACTGGAAAGTGTTATTTTGGGGGATAAAAATATTCATGCTGAAAGAAAACACACACTTTTTAAGAAATCTTGCATGTTTGGGCAACTCCAGTCTGCAGAGCTTTATGCTTTGACTGGTTTTTGCAGAGTTTGATACTGTCTTTATCTTTCATAGTAACCATATGAAAATAATGTCAAATCCACCTATTCTCAAATATTCCAACTTCTACAATGTTTGGGTGTACTGTGGTTTGTTGACAGGTGACTTAAAAGTACAAGTTTCCTATAGTCTAAAGTTCGTAGACAATTTTATATGATTTATACTATTATTCAAAGAACTGCCTTCTTGTTGGGTGGAACTGAAATAAATTCAGTAGCGGTCATTCAATAATCATGACACCAAGGTGAAACAAAATGCATCTGCACAAAATTAAAAAAAAAAAAAAAACAACAACAACAACAACAACAAAAAACACACACCAAAAAAACCCCCCTGGCTTAAGTTTGTTCTTTAGTGCTCCCTAACTTTATGCATTAATTCCATTTCTTAAGATCTCGAGTCTTACAACCACAAAGGAAAAGAGTATATTGTGATAAGGCTCAATTCTTTTCCATTATTTTCCTCCTTCCCTTTTGGGAACCTTCTGAAGTGGCCTAGTCATGTTCATATCCTTTTGGAAATGTCTATTCATTTTTATCAGCCCTTCATGGAAACCTCTTTATTTATATCAAGCTTTTCATATGAGTGTAAGACAGAAAAGTACTGTGTCCCAAAAATAAAAAAAATATTAGCATGGAACAGGAAGCTTGACCTTGAAAACATATAAATAAAGGAACTACTTAAACACAACACATAAACCAAAAAATCTGCCTCCTCACCACCACCACCCCCCAACTTCTCCCCAAAATTCTATGAATTAAAAATCTTAAGATTGCAAAGATAAAAACAGAGAAATAAAGACTGTGACTCTTTCTAGTTCATCAGCCACTGTGACCTAGTTAGATAACCCTTTGCTCTTCAATAAGTTTAATAAGATTTTGATTGCTTGACCATAAGATCAAGAAATAGAAAAAATATTGGAGAGATTGTAAAGCCAAATAGAGCTCCACAGTCAGTTTGTCCAACATCTTCTACTCCTTAAGTCATGGAATACTGTCTCCTTACTCCTGTAGCCAAACTACTTTTGTTTGAATACTGAAAACTTTTCTTCAAATGTTCCAAGATTCACAATAAAATTAGAGAAGTTGGCCCAAGAGATCACAAATACATGCAAGTCAAGGAATGCAGGTCTGGACTGACCTGTGGGACTCAGCCAGTTCCTCGTATTCATTTGACACATAAAACAGTTGGTCAATGACATCATATTTTCCTATCTACCCTCCTCCTTGGTGCTGTGCAAACATTATGCCATATATATATTACACAAACAGACACAGAAACTGGTCACATTCTCTATCAATGATTTATAGCTACGACCTTACCATTTTAATAAAACTCAAAAGATAATTACATTTTTGCAATTATACCAACCTTGAAACATAAAATTCATTTAACAACACATTATTTGCATAGCCCAAGAACGTTCTCCTTGATTCTCATACAGGAAAATTGACAGCTTAAATTCTGGCAAACAGTGTTAAGGGATACAATTTAATTGAGAATTATATTCAGACGCCATCCTTGCTAAAGCAAACTTTTCCTCAAGAAAAATGCAGCTCTTCAAACGCATCATGTGATTCTGCAATGGGAAACAAAACCAGGTAAATCATAGCCTCTTTTCTTGAAATAAAATGGGTCCAATAATAACCATATTTACTGGAAATAAAGCCACCTCCTCACTGCAAAAAGAGGACAAGATAATTTACCTGAGAAACAAAGGATACCAGAGAGGACTTTTGTCTAAAATAAAGAAAGAAGAAAAGCACTGAGTGCCAGGAAAAAAAAAATATCAAGAAATAGATGCATGATGTAGTGAACCACATCCAAGAAAGAAGAGTGATGAAAGAAAAACACTTTTAAAGAACACCAGCTCATGATTCAATAAATGTTTCTTTCTCTCCCTTAACCTATCTGTCCATGAATTTAGGCTGCCCAAAGATCTCCTGCCCTCATGAAATCTGGATTCTAGAATAAGAATTCTAACATAGCAAGAGCTGAGTGAGCTTAAATACAATATACACTACCGAGAAATGACAGATAAAATTAGGTTAAAGAGCTGGAAGGAAACTTTCAAAATATATTATTAACAATGTATTTATTTACAATGAAAATTGCTGAAGAATAATTCCTTCACTCCTTACTGCAGCTGCAGAGCCACAATATTTAACTACACTTTAGGGTTTTTTTGATATTTCCTTTTGTAATATTACAAAGTCTCCCAATTTACACGCAAAATACCTGTTCAGATCAGTGTATCACTTCACAATATAAATAGTTTTCCTATCTATAAAATGTGTGAATTTTATTTTCCACCATGCATAAAGACCTTCCATGAAGACCACAGTTCGTATGTAGGATACTCTACATCTCCATCATATAAATAAAATCAGGTTTTGTTACCAGAATTATTCAAAACTGCAATAAGATAAAAAACCATAACCTCCAGGCACCCCTCTGCCTATTCAAAATGATCAACTGTTTTGCTCTGAAGCCACTTACATTGTAAACACTGTGTTGCAAACTAAGCTAGCTGGGCCCTTAGAGATACATGGAGTTGCAGCTCTGTAATGAATTGCACCAATAATAGAAACATCTGTAGCGTAATCCCTTCCCTAAATTTATTCCATCAGGTAGAAGGAGTTCAGAACTCAGGCTCAAGTACACTATTCAAAGTTAGCAGACAATAATGCAAGGAGACAGGAAAGAGCTGATTTAAAAATAAAAAGGGACTCACCCATTATTCTCATATTTAATACTTGTACATAAGAATATATATCACTTTTATTGAATTATTTGTCAGTTTCCTCCTTCTTTTAAATATAAGTGTACACCCCTCTGTTTCAATGACTAAATTTTCTGTCATGATTCATCTAGACAGAGCTAAGGCTCTCAAGTTGTTGGCTCTGTTGGTATGTGATTAAGTTTATGGCCCCATTCCTGCAATGGAAGCTGCAAACACCTTTTCATTACTATTTGATCAGTAACTTGAGAGCCACAGATGGGAGCCACTCTGGAAACATGAGTGATTATTATGGAGATAACAAAACAAGAATGGGCACCTTCATGAGGCACAAGCTTTCTTTAGTTTCTCTCTTTTTCCCAAAAGAGCTTTCAACAACAATTTCAGTAAGACTCCATCACTGAAAGCTCAGGCTGGCACTGGAAAATCCAGGCACCTGCAAATGTTTTTCTGCTTTGTTTTCCTATAGACCTCACTGGAAAAGCAGTGGAGAACTTGTGTCAGTTCCGTGACCCTGCAGGACTGAAAGGTACCGTGCTTTCCCAGGAGTACCAGGGGACACTTTGGTCTCTGAAATGTTAACAGGACAACTTCTCAATCCTCTCCTAAGACTTACTGCCTTTTAGGGGCCACTTCAACAACGATGAACGATTGCTTCTTGCCACGGAAACCCTTCAGACCATTCCCTTCAAAGACTGTGTGTTAGCAGAGGTCAAGTAAAGAGAATCATGCAGGATTATTTTTGTGGCTCTGGTACTACTTACACCAGGACCTCTGTATACAACCATTAACTAAAGCCAGCGGCGTTTCGAGATAATAATGCAAGAGTCGTAGGACTCCAAGCAGCCCAGAGCAAGGAACTGCAGCCGGCATGGAGCAATAGTGGCTCCCTCCAGATCCACCTTTTGCAAGGTCACCTCAACCACAGAGCATCTTGCAGGCCCGTGTCTGGCGGCGGCAAGGCTTGTGCTCCGCTGCTCTCCGCCCACATTTCCCGGCGGAGCTGCCCGGGCTGGGTCCGCGGCCCGCGGCTTGGCTCGGGGGTGGGCGCAGCCTGCGGGCGCGGTGGCAGGCTGTTGGCCCTGCGGGGATCCGCGCAGCGGCGGGGGGGCGGGATCGCGCTTCGCTCCCCCCAGAGCCGCAGCCTCAGCTCGGCCCCGCCGCCCGCCTCCCTCCCTCCCCACTGTCAGAGCC
>VYXD01009656.1:24242-42774 GCA_013397195.1 Hylia prasina
GGGCTGGCGGGCAGCGCCGGGCCCCGCGCCCGTGGGGCCAGGCGTGAGCGCTCCCCGCCCACCTGCCCGCCCCGCCGCACCCGGAGCCCCTGGCGCGGAGTTGCGGCCGGGAGACCGGGACCTCAGTTCTGGCAGCGCGAAACACGTCCGTTCCCCCGTCCCACCCCCATCTCCTCCTCTTCAGCATTAGGGGTGCCAAGTATTTCACATTAAAGGCAGTTTGCGCGCTCTGGTCCACCGAAAGTCTAAAAAACGGTGTGTCAGTTTCCTCGTGTTAGGGGAAAAATAAGAAGTTAATTAACCGAATTCGTTTTGTGCTCAACGCAGGACCTTCGTCTTCTGAAACGGGAACTGAAATTTGGCCAGTTAGCCAAAGTTGCTGATGAAAATCTTGGTCACCCCAGCATTCACTGCCGTTTGGTCTCCTTAAGAAAAGGAGAAAGTTGTGAGAAGTGTTTTGTACGTATGGTGAACATATTTATGAAAGTGGCCGCTAAATTATCCAGAAATCCTGTCCTTAAGGCTAAACTCCTGTAAGGAAAGAGATAAAAATAATCATATAATTGCATAATTAAAGCCTTTGCTATAATACCTATTCTTATCTAAAGGTTGCACATAATGTGCAATACTTAAGTACTGCGAGGAGACTAGAGTAATTATAGTTGTTGACGTGTTGTGAAATGTACAAAAGGAAATGTTAAGATAATATTAAAAAAAAACAAAAACAAAACAAAAAAACCCCACACTTGATTGCAAGCACTTTGTTAGAGCTTTATGAACAGGGTCATTGCAGGCATGTTAGGAACTGCCTGTGTATGGACAGGAGAACTTGGGCTGTAGTTGGGAGTATTCTAGTTTCCTGAGCTGCTAGTAAAGGAAGGAAAGACATGAACTTGTGCAGTTTATTTTTGTCTGTTTATTTTCCATTAATAACATTTGAATCCCTTAGCTAGAATCAGCCACAATGAACAAAAAGTTTCAAAAAATAATCTGGAAAGAGGCATTTCAGCCCTCAAAAAACAGCAGCATGAATGGCAATATCTATTACATCAAAGAATCCATCCACAGAGAACTGCTGTCTGAAGCACAAATTAATAGAAATCAGGTTTCTTTGTCTCCTTTTCTTATGAATTTATTTGCTTTTATGTGAGAAATGTTAGGACTTTTCTATGTTTTAAACCATAACCATTAAAGCAGAAGACACAGACCTGGAAATATCAGTAATCTAACATTTTAGCATTCCTTCATTCTTTAAGATATTATTGTTATTATTTATGTATCATCCATTTCCAGGGCAAGTCTTCCAGATTCAGGAGGGAATACTTTGTCACATGTTTGTAAAGCAGTCAGATCTCTACAGTCTCTGGGCAGATTCTGGCACTGTACACATAAGGAACAGTAAGTAGTTCACTGGTAGAAACAGCAAACACTTCTTCCTGAAACTAACTGAGCAGCATGGAGTCATTTTTGTGACACTGCATAAGCTAAGTAGTACTTGAGTTATATATCTGAGTCCAGGGGCGTTTTTAGGAGCAAACATGGTGAATGCCATGTGGGCAGCTAGTGGAAGTCACAGTTGCATTAATTTAGGTAGCCATATCAGTCCTCTCTTGTGCAAGTATATCAAAGGAGCCTGTGCCCAGCACCCTCACAGTCACAGTGTCTGTCCTGGCAGCAGGTTGCACTACAGGTTTTGGAGGACCAAGGACCCACGAGGGGCCCACTAAGCCTGTTGGAGGGGAGAACAGACACTAAGCCATGACTCTTGGGCATGCAAGCAAAGAAAGCCTGGGTACTGATGCCCACCATGGTCAAACTCTTCCAGGCAGGCCCACAATTACAGAGTTGAAAATGCTGAAATTAGGATGAAATTGGATGTAAAATCTTTTGTAAAAAAAAACCTTCCAGTGCTGAAGTCAAAGTTGTGTGCTTGGCATTAGAGCAGTCTAAAGCTGTCTTCCATATTCAAACACTTTTTGTGCCCTGAAGAAAATGGTAGGCCGTATAGGACCTCAGACAGTTCCTGTAAAATGCAAAGCATGTCTACGTTGCTCTTTAAAGTGAAATAGTAAAGCTTACATGCTGTTTTATATAATTTTAGGAAAATAATTTTCAAAGATAGCTGAAAAATAAGTACATGAAGATAGAAATGATACCTGGTTTTCATTGCATGGTTTATTTCCTCCACTGATATGTCCTAACTAAAANATATGTAATAAATTCTATACAGTGTAAAATTTATAATTTTATGCTTGTATGTGGTATGTCATACAGTATTTGCTGCACTACATGATACTTCATGCTCTATGTAACACAGTGCTACATACAGTACCAGGTGATGTATTCTGTGCTAGTAAATAAATTTGTATTTATATTATACTGCATATATTAACATCTATATAGAAATAGCAGATTATATTATCACATATTAACCATTACAGGGATATTCATCTTCTGTACATACTATGTGCCTCATGCAGCTTCTTTCAATACCTCTTTTCAGAACACCCTCTGTAGGAAAGATGATCTTAATTGACTTACTGTTGCTATGTGCTTCACTGCATTTGGTGTTTCCTAGTCCAAGGCAGAGTCAGAACATTAACTAGCTGCAGGTATAACAGTGTGGGATTCTGGCCTACAGTCAGCACAAGACCAGGTAAAGTGCCTGCAACTGGCTTAAAGTCACAAAAGTTACCATGAGCCCTCAGACTAGAAGCTGATGTATTAATTATTTTTTTATTTGGACTGTGATTGCAGTGATACCATGTTTTTAAGTGAATATACACTCCTCTGTGAGTGTCTGTAGAGTGAAGGGGCTGAAGTAATTGGTTCTCACTTGCAGACTGAAAAAATCCTGTTGTCATTCTGCATCTTCCCAGTCTTGGTGCATCTTTGCTGTAGGAAGCCCGTTATTGAAATTAAAAATGTTTAAGTGATAGCAATTAATAATTTCTGAGTGAATTTTAAGAAACTATTAAAGGTTCAGGTCTCTGTGTGCGTGTGTGTGGATCTGAGTATGGGAGTGTGGCATTCTGTATTCTTCAGTGAACTAATTGTTAAGAAGAAATTAAATCAACTTATGTATATATACATATGTGTATGAAAAGAGCCGCCTTTCTGGTTGTTAATTTTGTGTCCAGTTTATAGATAGATTTTTGTGAGGTTGTATGTTAAACACTATCCAAAACATCCTGTTTTGGTTGTAACACTTGAGGTTTTTTGATGTTAACATAAAAGATTTGTAAGTATAAATTTTTCACTAGAGAAAAAGAAAATGCTACAAATGTTGAATACCTGGTCGTACTTTCTGTAAGTCTCTCCACTAACTCTTCGGGTAAGTCTCCTACTGGAATAGTCCCTTTTCCCCACATGCTGCTTGTCACACAATTTTTGCTGAGTCCGTAATTTTACACGTCCCCTTCTAAGCTTAGAACTTCTCTGCTACATTACAGGTTGTGTCTTGTCACAGAGTCTGAATCTAAAGGGTGCATGTTTATGATCATGTGTCATTCTGGCCTGTTTCGGATTACGTTCTGATTATGTGCTATTTTTTCTGCACTGATTTTAGTTCCATAAATACACAACTCAAACTTCTCTCATGTTCATAAGCAGGCTGGTGTGTACGTATTCTTCTCATCTCCAAGTGATACACAGGATAATATAATGAATATTATATTGTCAAATCATCTAGGCCACCTTCTGTAAGCTTTATATCAAGCAGCTGATAATTTTCACCGTCTCACTCCACCTTCATTCATACACACATACACTCTGTCGCTAGCATAAAATTTAATCCTAGTCCTGTTAGTGGAAGAGATACATATACTTGAAGTTTTGTATAATTAGAATGAAGAATTCTGTGATAATATATAGCCAAAGCATGTCTTTCCACTGAGGGTAGTTTTCTCTGTAACCATCAGCCATGTCTATTCTAGGCCCAATAAAACTGTTTTCTTTTGCAGCTCACGGTGACACAGAACACAGCACATGGTAACTGCAGGAACAGACTCCACTGTGAAAGATCTCTACCAAACATCACAGAGAATTTGAGGCAGCTGGCAGTTATCAGCTGAAGCAGTTAGTCAGTAGAACTGTACAAGATAAATAGATAATTGAAAAGCAATCTGGAAACTTGGGAGAGATAATAAGCCTCTCTTCTAGAAGGGAGGTAACAACTCAGGTAGGTCACTGAGGAACTGAACTCCCAGATCAGTGCTTTGTCTAATAACACTGAAAATTCAGCGGCAGCTCATGCCTGTCAGCTCTGAAGTAATATTCAAGTTGTTGTTGGAAAGGCAGTTTGGCATATTCAGTTATACAAATCATTATTGTGAGTGAAGGAAGAATTGTACTGCTGATAGACAGGCGGCCAAAATCCCAGGAGCAACGTGGCCCTTTGTTAAATTACTTTTGCCAAAATAGAAAACTAGTCACACACCCTTTTTAACCTCCATGCTACTTTGTTTATACTGGCATGCAACCAGTAGTAGTCCTGCCTCACTGACGAGGGTTGTCTGTGGGAAAAGTGATTTCTTTTTTTTTGTGTATTTATATTAAAATATAAATTAAATAATATTATATTAAAATAATGTCACTATTTTTGTTTTATTTGCTGTGAGCTCAGAGAAGGAAGGGAAAAGGCCAATGTCTATGAATAAGAGAATGTGTTGGTCTTAGTAGCTGCATTTCAAGAGTCCTAAAGAGTCTTTCTGTTCAAGTTACTCTTAGATTCTCAAATTTCTGACTACAGAAAGTGTGAAATCTTGCATGAACATGCAAGGAAACTGATGTCATTTGGTAACTCTTCTTGCTAGGTTCTGATCTCTTGTAGAAGTACATTGTAGGGAGAGACCATGAGATATTTTTGTGAGAGTGGGCACAGAAAATAATTTTTTGGCCTTTTTCAAAAGAGAAAGTGACACCTTTCCACCACAGAACTGATCACTGACATCTGTCTACTTTGTTAAACCACTTAGGTGGATCACAGGAAATAAATGATGCTAGTGTAATATTAATTCTTGAAGAGCTGAACAAACAAACAAACAAACAACCAGCAAAACAAAACAAAACAAAACAATTTTTTTTTTAAAAAAAAAGGAAGACTTTTCCTGCTCAATTTACTTTGAAAGATGCTTTTAAAAATATGTTTCCAAAAATTCCTAAAAAATTCTGTGCAGTTACACTGAAAGGACATAGAGCAAAACATGCGCATCAAATTTTTTTACTGTATTAGTTGCTACAATTACAGTGGAAGTTACAGTATTAGTTACTACAGTACCTTAGCTAGGAAAGCAACAAAATCCATTAGCAACAATTTGCATGTGTCCATGTTGCTGATTGCAGAAATAATGTGATTCATTTGAACAGTCTCTGTAAATCTTAAAAATTAACTGCTGTTTTAATTTTTTAAGTATTGTTCTAATATCTATTTTACCATGGTACTGGATATGAATTAGTTATGCACATATGTAAATTCTGTTTATATGTACTGACTGTTGAGGATGTTTTCCTTTCATATCTCATTCTATGACTGCTAAAAAAAAAAAAAAGCAAAGTTTTAAAGCTTACAAATGCATGGAAAGTTTTAAATTGCCATTTATGTTTTGAGGCCTGATTCATCTTTCCACTATAATCTTAGATTTTTGTTAGTCTAGAGCCATTTTTAATATCTGTTTCTCAGTTTAGATGAACGTGTACAATTGTAAATTACCATTGTGTTGTAAAATATGCCTAACTTCATTAGATTAAAAAACTTCTTATTTTTTTGATTACTTTCTTATTCTTTAGCAATTAGACCTGATGGAGCTGCTGGTGGTGCCCCAGGATCACACTGTTTTGTTTTGTTTCTTCCACAAAATCAGTAATAATAATTTCATTTTTCCCATTTATGTTTTATTGTCAGTTATTGTCTCATTGCCAGTGATGTCTTTGGATGCACAAATCTGATACTGAATTGGCATTCAAATATCTATTTCTTGTCAAATAGCTTGGATTCTGCAACAATTTATTGTGGTCTGGGGTGAGACTTAGGTGCAGATTGAGACATCTTAGGCACTTGTATGGAAGGACTTAGGTGTGAACTATATGTGTAAAGTCTTATTCTAGGCAACAGAGTCAAAGCAGTCTGTGGACCTTTCTCAGTGCCTTGTCTGCTGATTAATTGCTTTGCATATGTTTCAAAGGGAACTGAGTTGTTCTCTAAGCTCTGTCTGAACACAGACAAAAATTATGGCATCATGTCAAATGTACTGTCAGTTTCTGTCTTGCAGTTCTCTACAGGATGAAATTCCCAGAAACTGGAAAAATACATTTAAAAATGTATTTTAATCACTAAGTTCCTGAGAAAAAATAGTAAAAAGAACTTTCTTGAGTTTCTCAGGATTCCATAAAATTGTTGGGTCTTCACTTGTCATTTGCTGTGACTCATGCACATCATACAACAGTACTTGAAGCTATTGGCCAGGTAAAGCAATCTTGGATATCTTTGTGCGCCTTTGTTCTAAAAATGTGTATCAATGTACATCTTGGATCTCTCAGGCTTATTCAATGCATTTGAGATACAGGATTATTTGTGTTGGTAACCTGAAATAATCTGACACTGCATTTATTGATGCAGAGAGTTATTCTGAATTCTGTGTCCAAATGTCTTACTTATTTTACCATTCCATGTGAATAAAATACGTTGCTTTAAACATAGTTTTTTGTTTCCTTTGTAGTGATTCTGTCTACTGTGGAAAGTCATTCATCCCTTGTCCTAGAGATCTTTGCTTCTCTAGCACCAACACCACAGGGTTTTTTAGAGCGTTGGGTTAATCTGAAAATCTCCAGCTAAAATTCTACAAAGCAGGTTGGAGTCCACCCATAAAATGAGATCAGAAAGCAATAGCAAAGGACACAGCCCAAGTTATGGTCAAACTAAGGTTACACTTTGTGGCTACTGCCCCAGCTACAGAGACAGAGCCTAGACAGCTGCAGAGCAGTGGCAGCCCTCCAGCATGCCTGAATAGATGAAGAAGAGGCCAAAAGGAGGAGGACTTAAATCTCAGATATTAGCTGTTCTAATACAGAATGAACAAGCGATATAAAAACCTTACATACCCAGAAAAGAGCTAGAACAGCTAGTTTGAAACAACGTCCTTGAAGTTTCTAGTGCAACTTTTCAAATAGAAATTATCAAAGTATTTAAAAATATTAGCTTTTAAGATGTATTTGGTTCTAAAAATTTGTTTATACTAGGTACATCATAAAAAAAACTTTGCCCTCAAATACATCATATACCCAGTAATTTTTTTTTTTTTTATGTGAGGCCATTAAATTGAGGCTGTGACTTCACAAGCACATTATACTTTATGCAAATGTAATCCTGGTTTTCCTTCTTTGGCTGGGAATTAGAATTTGTTATCCAAACTATACTGTTTTTAGTATCCTAACTAACCCATTCTTCGTGTGGTCTAGTTAGGATACTCTGCTGTGTCTTGTGTACTTTAATTGTTCTTTCAGCAAACAAAAACTATTTATGAAAGCCCCGTTTCTCTCTGAAAAGTACATTTTTTAGATGTAATGTGTAAGCTGTGTTATCTCTGCTGGCTGAAAAAATTATTTTTTCCATTCTATTTATGAAGGGTATTATTGCTCTACAGGATAGCTGCGGACCCTGACACAAATATATGGCAGTTGAAAAACAGGCAATTAAATAGCTCAAGAAGGAGGAAAAGAAATGCAATTCAAAAAGATCTATACAGAAAACTTATAGCTGCCTGCAACTGTCCCCATTACTCTGCATAGGTAGTACTCAGGATTAGCTATGGAAACAAATGATTTCAGAACCAGTCCTCTAAACCTTTTCAATTTTCCAATATGAAAATATCATGTAGAACTGTGATGTGGTATTGGATATGAAAAAAACTGTTTGAGTTTCTTTTTTTATCAATAGAATTTTTTCATTAAATTTTAGTTCATCTGAGCTTTATAGTATGTATCTTTTTTTCCTATTAAATGAAAAATCATTCCTGATAAGGACATCCTTTCTGTAAGCACTTCTTAAAATAGACTAGCTTGATGCTGTGGATAGTGCTTTGACATTGAAGAAAACCAGTGAGATGCAAACAAATTCTTGCAAGGCTGGAATTGATGCCTGTATACTTTAGAAATGGTTTGACTCATTAGTAGATTAATAGGCTGCACAGAGAGCTGGATTTTTCAAAGAAGTCAGTGAATTAAGCACAGACTATTGCACTGCAGCTCCCATTAGACTGCGCATTAACCATCTAGATCTACAGATATTTCTCTCCCATACAAATCACAGGAATAATGGGTATAGGTTTTATATAAAATTGTCATGGCCATAAAATGGAATGTAGGAACCTTTTACCACTATGGCAGTTAGAATGGCCAAAGTGTTTGAGTACACCTGTGTCAGGATTTTTATTCTCAAGAGCCCACCTAGTCACAAATCTGGCGTAGCTGAACATTACAGACTTAGTTTTCCTGGTATGGATTTTTTTTTCAGTAATAATTAATAAAATCATGGCAAAGTACAATTTGACAAATCTGATAGAAAATAAAGCTGCTCTCAGCCAAGGACAAAGGCATGGCTAAGAGGACCTGTCATCTCTGATTGCCAGCTACGGTTCCTAGCTATGGTACCCTTTATCTTTCAAACAGTGATGAGTTGTGGTGGCAGACACAGTGAAATATAGCAGCTCCTTCCAAAGGGCTTATAGTGTTCTGTGTGTGCAGCAAGGTCATAGGAAAATTCAGCAAGGTCACAAACATTCCATATTAAAGAGTTCCTTCATGGGGACAAGCCTTTGCCAGTGGCATTTTGAATTTCAGTTACTCTACATGAGATTCATAAAACAAAGTGAAACTTGTAAAGTAGTAGCTACATTGGAGCTAGGCGTCTTGGCTTATTTTCAGAGATTAGAAATAGGTATCTGAAGGACACAGCTAGTTTCATCAAAAAGGTCTAAAATGGGTCAATGGAATTGTGTTCTGGAACTATCCATTTGTCTCTATTGACTACAAAAACAAGCCAGTGTGTTAGTACCAGTGTAAACAGCAGTAGTTCAAAAATCTAAAGGTAAATGAAATTTCTCTATTTCTGACTTTTCCCTCATTTGCATATTGCCATCCTTTTTCATGTAAAAAGCAATCAGTAGACTCAAAACAGATTTATGATACTGCCTTTGGCTGATTTTTGACTGCTCAGTAGTTCGTTACATCAACTCTGTGTCCTATAATGCAATAACTTACCATAGACTTCAAATTTTGGGTGATACTTCTGCACTAAATAAGCACATTATTAGTTCAACTGAAGAAAATAATACCAAGAAGCCGTGTTATGCATGCTAACTTATGAATTTCCAGGGTAATAGATTTTCTTCTACAGACTTTAACATTGAACAGTGGCAAAAACCGAAAAAGATGAGGATTGTGGTACTTTCCCTGGTTTTATTTGAGATGCAATGCGAGAAATTTCAGCCTGGTCCTGCCTGCCTACCAATGTATGCATCTAAACATAAAGACAAAACTTTGTTGGTCAGTTCACTTAACTGCAGGTTGCTCAAGTACTCCAAAGCTGCTAATGTGCTCCATTTGAAAAGTGTGCTTTGAAAGGATCCTGCAGTGTAGATACAATAGAATATCCAATAGAGGCTAAAAAATAGTACAATTTTTGCTGCACTTGTTTTTTGTGTAAGTTATAAAGAATCTTCTTACAGATGATGTGAAGCCCCATCAAGCTTTGCAGGAACAGGAGTGTTTTATTCATTGACAAGCCCAAAGCTACAGCTAATGAACCCAGGCCAGCAAAGCAGCTTCCACAGACCTGCCCTCAGCTGGCAGCTGAGCTGGGATATTCATGGAGAAGATATTTTTTGATGTGTGCAACATCTCTTTGCTGAGTGTGTTCAGACTTGGCACAGGTAGAAATATTCAGTGTTCAGCTATTATCTGCTTTCATCAGAAATACTGGTGTTCAGGGAGTTTTTTCTCACACATACAACAGCTATATTCTCTGTTTCTTATAGACTTCGTAAAAAATTAGCTAACAAGAGATAAAAAATACAGAAAAAGAAGTAATATTCATTTAAAAACCCTGCCTACCAGTATTCTGGTAGTGATATGAATCATTTAGAATTGTCAGATAAAATAAGGCAATGACACTCAAAGGGGAGAAAATTGGATGTGTATATAATGAGTTCAATTTCCATTCATTTCTCAGTGAGATTTTTTAAAGGAGAGAAAGTTGGAAAATTATAGTCATGTTTTGAGTGAACACGAGACTGATTTCTTGTTTATAAACCAACACACAGGTTTTGTTATGTATATATGACTATACAGTTAATTTTTTATCTTAGAGAAGTATGTTTATTTAGTACTTTTGTCATACATTTCTGTTATTATCCTGAACAAAAGGGATGAAGGTAGTGTGGCTTAAAACATTAAAAAGTGCCTCCCAAATAAACAGCTCACTGTCAAAAAAAAAAAAAAATCCAACCCAAAAATTCTGATGGAGAAAATCTCTTTCTGTATTGGAGTAATATTTGGAGTAATTTATTGGTATTTTTCTGAGTAGTTCATTGTGATAGGGGTATGGTAATTATTTTTATTGTGAATGAACTTAGAAGTGTTCCGATAAGCAAATGAGTGATTTTCTAAATCTTAATAATCTTAATAATGAAAGATCAATTAAGTGATTCGAAATTACTTGTGACAGATCTCAGCAATAACAGAGGAATATAGTTTTCAATTCATTTGTGTACTTCAGTGCATTTATGTCAATGAGACTGATTGTATGTTGTGGCTGTGCAAAAAAATTGATTTTTAAATTAACCTTTAAATTAAGCAATAAAAATATTTTTTGTTCTGAAAAACAAGTGTTTTGAGGTGGGTTTTTTTAATTATTTTTCCACTTTAGTTCCCAGAATGGTGGAAAAAAATTCACTTAGTTTGAAACTGAAGTGTCTTGTGGCCTTGTATAAACAATTTTCTTGAAGCACAAGTAAGAGAAAGCAAAGAAGATGATGGACCAGATCCAGACAAAGCTGCTGGTGAAAGCCAAACCTTTCTTTCTGTTTGAGTGTTATAAAATCCATTTGCATCATGCACCTTAGGTTTAGTTTTTAGTTCAGCTTACAGGAATTAAATCTTAAAATTCTCTAATCCTAAATGCCAAGCTGTGAATGGTTTTGAAAAGAAGACAGTTCTACCAGAATTAAGAGAAGCCTCATCTCCTCTCTTCTCTGCATTATTGTCAGAATATCTATAACCCCAGGAGAAATTAATAACTTAAACCAGGAAATAAATGGTTTCAGATTCCTACCCTCAGTCAAAAAGAGAACAAGCCTGAGTTCACGCAAGAACCATAACAGGTGGGATGTGGAACGTGTGAAGACTGGGAAATTTATGGATAGGATATCTACATGTTGGGGATACTCCATTTTGCATGAGACATCACCGAGTCAGAGAGAGCTTGATAATATGGGGTTCAGAAAACCTTTTAAGAACCACTGGATTTAAAAGTCACTAATAAAATATAACAAGGTAAAAGCTAAAAATGCTCTCCCATTTCTGCTTTGTACCCTGAAGTTAGGATGCTAACCTAAGATCTGTGAGAAAGCTGGGAATTGACTCATATTTTGTATGAATGTCAGGAGCAATAGAATAAACAGTCATAATGAGAGTCCTACATTTGTGTGTATGTAATTAAATTTTGAAAATTCTGGTAATGAGCACATTTGGCTTGCTCTCACATCATTTTGAAGGGACTGAAAATATATTTTGTGGAAGTATTTTTACTTTGTCAGGTTATTGTCATCATCTCTACTCATGTCTCCTCATCTGACATCAGCCTTACCTGCAGTCCTTAAATGGATGAAGATGGAGCAGAAATAAAATATACCATTAGGAACACTTAGCACAATAAGGGTGTTTGGTGTGGAGTATGTTTCATTTTGCATCATATTACTAAATTACTGGAGTTAAAGGAAAGGGGGAAGGACTATCTAGTTTGTCCAAATGCACCAAGTATTGAACCTACAGAATATAAAATATTTGACTTTAAGAATTGAAAAGTTTAAATGCAGATTCAGGAAAAAAAAATACTGATGCATTGAAAATTTGTAACATGACTGTATGAAAAAGGGCAATTTGAAATTACAGCAGTAGCTCTCTCTATTCCTCTGCTTATGGGGTGTAGAGTTCCCTGACTCTATTTGGACAGATTTTCTTTACTTTGTCATGTATCTCAACATTCTGTAGACTGAAGAAAGGGACATCAACCAGAATTACATCAAATCCTATTTTCTGCCTTGTTATTAACTCCTTAATACAAAGTCTTCTTTCTATCTGTCCCACCTTCACATATATACACATACAAAGAAAATTAAGAATAAATGGGTTTTCATAATCTGATGTTTTCAGTTTGTGGATGAGATTAGGGCCTAAATTAAATCCAAATTACTAAGAGGAAACAAGAGGCCATTTTAAGCTACTAGTGCTATATAAACTTGTTTTTGAAAGAAGGAACATGAATAATGTAAATTATATTTATTTAAACTAAAGTTACTCTTGATTATGCAGTTTTGAAGTTTCTAGGAAAACCGTGAAAGTGTCTTACTGACAACCTAAAATTTCTTGGAGAGGAAGTGTGCATGCACAGTGCTATCAGAGGTTTCTTTCTGTAAGTCTCAGAAGGAGGATTTCAAAGGACATTTTTGGAAACCAAGTTCAATTTCCTGCTATTTCTGACTACATTGTTTCAATAATTTTTAAGATTTGGACATTTACATTAAAACAAACTTTTCTTCCCAGAGTTCCTCAATATTTTCTTTCCAAAGCTTCTCACTCCAAATGGATGCATTTTAGAGCTTCTCTTATCAGACAAGTGTTAGGATCTCTGAAATGGGATACCTGGCCACCTCCAAGGTTTCTGTTTACTCTCCTCACTCACATATTTATCTTTACCTTATTTTGACATTGCTTTAAAATTAAGCTCTGAATTAGCTTCTTTTTTTATTCAAGCTTCAAGTTGCTCCCTGTAATTATTGAGCTATTAGCTGTCTTGACTCAAGAAAGGATAAAACTTATTCATCTAAAGAACTCATGATGTAAATTTGTGAGTGGAATATTTTCTTTCACTTCACTATGTAGTTAAATAAAGCTGTCCATTAAGAAGTGTATTAACACAAACATTTTCATCAATCCGTAGAGTTTACCCTGCTTCTTAATTGAGGCTATTCACAACAGTAAGCAACCATTGATCTAGCAATAGTCTTGGGATGTCTCATGCAGAGAACACTTTTTGAAACACACCATAAGAATTTTGCCAAAAGACAGGTAGCTATTCTCTCCAAAGCTGATAAACTTCTACTGCATTTGCAAAGGCCAGGCAGATTCTCTCCTGCACTTTTTTCCCTTCAACTTCCTATGCAAACCAAGAACATGATTCTTAACTCCTTCAGCACTGAGTTCCCTATTCCCTACAGCTATTCTAATTCAGATGGTATTCTTTATATTATTTTTATGGAGCAATGTCTTTTGCTAAGACCTTTAAAAGTTATTTTCTGTGATGCCCATAGATTGGATTTTTGGTTCTATGCTTTCCATACCTGAAACTGATCAAAATGTTTCAGAAGACACATACTTTTCTGCTATTCTGAATCTGGAAATGTCTGTATGTAATGAGGCTCTCTTTTTCTGTCTAAAGCATTGTAGTAATGTATATGATTGCAGAATTATTTTGTTTTGAAAAACACTGCCTTCTCTACATAAACTCCATTATGTTTTAGAAACCTAAAGACTGTTTGCCAAAAGATCCAATGTAGAATCTGCTTGTTGGACAGTCTCATGAACTGGCAAGAGAGAGTTCAATCTACCACATGACACAACTGCTTCCTTCAGAAAACATTGCCTGGAAAACATGTGAATACTGGAGTGCATTCACTTGTCACACTGCTTAGAGGTTGGAGCATCCTGGTGGAAGGCAATATACATAGGTCTAATCTCTCCCTAAACAATTTATGCACATCACATCTAGTGTAGGATTAAAACAAAATAATAATGCCAACAACATTATTCACCCACTAGGAAGCCGATCCAAAAATAACATTTCTAGCTGGTGTTTTGGATATTACTGTCAGCCCAAGCTAAACTATAGTTTTTTTGGGAGGCAGTTTGCTTGAGATATGAAAGCTGTGGATTTAAGCTTGTTGGAGTTGAAGGGAAAGACATAATTCTCTGCAACATATTTATATAGTGAGCTATATTCAAAGGGTAGGTAGTATCAGATATGCCTTAAAATAGTTGAGCCCTTCTTGATTGTTTATGTGTTTAGCCTAAGGAAAGAACTTAGTGCATGGATCCTAAATGCTTAGTGAAGTCTGTTTAGATTAAAAAAAAAAAAAAAAATAAAAAGGAAAACTGATTGGTCAAACCCTTAATATAAATTCTATATCCCTCCAGGCCTTCATACCAAAAATGTGTGACCCATAAATAGCTAAGCCTTGACAAGTTTAATGACTTTCTTTGTCAGCAGTAACATTGACCTGCATCTTCACCCCTGCAACAACTGGTGACACCTCCCCCTTGTATCAGTCAGGGAACACTCTTCAGCTCTGAGGGTAACTGACACAGACTGGCCACAGCCACATAATGTTCTTAGCCTGAGGCCTGTGCCTAGGACAGTATCCTTGGATCCAAATATAGAGTAATGACTTTTCATTTTCTTTACATTTCAGTTAACATGTTTGAAATAATGAAAGAGTGTTGAAGCCCAGAATGTTGTTTTCAGAGCTTGTTACTGAGGGAATCTGTTATAGGTTAAGTGGTGTCATAGACAGGACTTGTGGGTGTATTCCAGGTGAAAGACTTGCTGGAATCGTGCTGGAGGTGGTAGTAGGTTAGTAGGGTTTGCAGGGTGGACAGAGCTCTGGCTGGGGGAATGGCCCTTTGTTCTTGCAATGACAAGCATTTTCCAGAAGAGTTAGAGGGTACACGTGAAAACCATGCCAGAGAGTATGTAAATTATTAAGCAGAATGAATGGTTGAGTTTGGGGTTTGAGCTTGTTCTTTAGTCCTACTTTATTCATCAGTGTAGACACAGACAAATGAGATAAGGTTTTACTGCTGGGGTCATTTTCCCCTAATCCAAAAATGTTCAAACATGAGGAGGTAAGGAGATAGAAGCAGATAACATCAGGCTGGTTTCAATAACAAGGACTGGGCAAAGGTAGCACAAAAGGCTTGGTTTTCCCCTTCACAGCTGAATTATTCTTTTACCCTCTACTACACATACGTGTTTAGTGGATTTCTTTAGAATGGGAATGGTACAGTGACATGAGCAGAAATGGAAAGTAAAAGTGGAAACCAGATCACAGAGGTGCAAAGAAAGAACTATGAATATGTTGTAAATCCAGAACTACAGAAGTGAGTAAAGAGGAGCTTTAAACAGGACTTTCAGAAATCCAACAGAATGCAATGACACCTTCATCCTAGACCCACAATAGATGTTGGAAAGACCGCTGACATCACTTCTACGGTCACACTTTTTCAGGTGTTTGTTTTAAATAGTAGTTCCAAGTAATAAATTAGTCTAGAGGTATGTCAGTAAAACAGAATTCTTGAAGTCTTGAATTTTAAAAAATAACTGATACATCTTTGGACAACCCTGGTATCCAAATCTACTTCTCTTAAATATTATTAAAGTGAACATCATCCTTTGAAACATTTTGAGACAGTATGTCTATAAAGAACAAAAAATTGAGAAATACACAGATATAGTCAAATATAAACACAGAAATATGGCAGTTTAATTCTTTATAGATTTTTATGTTATCACTTAATTCTAAATGATGATTTTGTAGCTTTCCAATTTTCTCAAATTCCTACTATTAGTATTATTTGTGAGCCTTTGGCTGAAAATTACTGTAGTTAATTTTTTAAGGGCAGCAGAAACAACATGAGATTTTGTAGCTGGCAGGTTTCTGAAATAAATGATACATAAAGAAAAAATTCTAATTGTATTAATTTCAATTAATTGTAATTATATTACATTTCAGTTGTAATAGTGTTTTTAAAATGCAGAAATTAAACTGTTATTGCTTCTTGAAAACTCTTCTTTTTTGCAATTTTCCTCACAACACTCCATGCTGATTGTTTTGTGATGCATTTATTTAAAGGAATATTAAATCACTTTTTAAAACATTATAGGTGATCATCAATTACACACTTATACTATTAATTTCAATAAGACAAATTTAATGCTGTGACTACATCCTCAACCAAGTGCACTGACTGCAGTAGAAATGTGGGTCTGTAAAGGGCTGAACTGGCAGGTCACTCTCCATGCAGTGCTTTTACCTTTCAGTTCCACTGCAATTTTTGAGTCTTAGAGTGAGAGGTACTTCAGAGAATAATGGCCTGAAGTTAAGAAGAGCTGATCAAGCCTTTTGTCACTGAAAAGTAAATCATCAGCCTGCTGGTTTTAGAATCTCATGGACATGGCTTTATACCGTCTCTCTCAGAAATATAATTTCTGATTTTTCAATGGGATAAACAAATCTGTAAGAAATGTTTGCTGAGAAATCAAGATCCCAAGTTGGGAAGAAGGGATAAGATATAACTGTAACACATTTGATTCCTTTGATGATCCCCCCACTATAACTCTCTCTTACTTCTGGCAGGAGCACTAGCCTATTATTTTTTAGTGCACTGACAGCCATATAAAGCTGCAAAGGTATGGAATCAAGTACATTATTTACTAGCAAAGATGACAGTGGGAAAAGCTTGAATGACAGCTCTGTGCTCTGCATTACCATCTAAAGATGAAAATCTGAGAACGAATCTATCATAAGGGCTTTGTACTGTAAGGACTTCTTCAGATCAAAGCCCAAAGGGCTGCAATCACGTACCAATGAGCCTGAGAAATCCAGATCTCCTTCATGACCAGGAGAAAAGATGCTGTGCTGCATCTTCCAATGGCCAGCTACAAGCACAAATCCCAATAAACTTAAGTAGTGTGTATACACTGTATTAAAAGGTTTTTAAACTGTCTTGCTTAAAAATATCTCTGATTTGCCTAGATGAGATGATGATGATCAGCCTTAGCCACCCAATCAAGTAATTTATTAAGAGCAAGAATTTGGTCCAGATTCTGCTTGCTACTGTTTTGTGAGTTGCTGTCCTGGAGACTCTAAATCCTGAGGAAACTAAATTAATTTCCTCAACTGTCTACAGTTCTCTACCTCATTCAACAGTGACAAATATTGGCCCTATGTACTACAAAACCACCTTTTTTTTTTTTCTTATATGAAAGAAATCCATCCTGAAATTAAACAACTTGCTAACAGAGTTCTTTTTTTGTTGTTGTTGGGCTGATGTGATATTTTCAGTCTCTACAGGTGGTATTAGTTGACAGTGAAACTGGGAAAAGCTTTCTCTATCCTTGCATTACAAAAGGCAGAGAATACAATCAGATGAAGTATACAAATATTATTGTGGACAAAGCAAAGAGGCCAAAATGCACTGACAAGGACTGGAAGGGGTTGCTGTAAGCTTCGGTGATGACATTTGCTTTGCATTAATCCTCTTCACCAAGGAAAGAAGGAAAGAATGTACTTCATACAAGAGATTGATTCAAGGTGTTTGGGAGACTGAATCCCTCACAGACAAGTGTGAATAATTTTTGTGAAAGAGGAATAAAAAGGAAAGGGACAGCTCAGCGTCAGAGATGTTTCTCTGAGAGGCAGAGAGCCACATTCAATGTTGTCCTCCTCTTGTGATTTAGAGCAGAAATTAAAACATTGGTCTCATGCTGCACTTAAGAGCAGAAAGCCCATTTTTAGAAACAACAGTGAAGTGAAATTTGTATTACGTATAATTGTGTAAATAAGCCTAGTTATGCAGTAGCTGTAGTTTATTTATGCAACTATCATATTTCCAAGTTACTAGGAATGAATATCAGAATTCAGATATTTTCCATGATGACATAAATATTTCATGCCTAATTTTCAAGTAGTTGTGATAAAACAACTGGCATTTTTCCTGCTGTTGTGGCTGGATTCCTGTAGCCTTATTTTGTTAGCTAGTAAATCAGCTGAACTATCACACATCACTTTTTTTTTTATTGTTTATCGTCATAACCAAGGAAAGAATTTCAATTGATGTGTCTCAGTAAATAAAGGAGTTGCCATTTGACTTCAGAAATGTAAGGCAAAGCTTTTGTTTGTTTCTTCAATAAGATAACTGCATTCTACAAATAGCCTTGATCTTTTTCCTCAGAGGTAATAAATTAGCCATTATCTTCTAGAAATTCCTTATTTTGTAATTTAAATTGAAATTTCATTTTTAAGGAAAAATTGTACAGGATCAGTAATGGATGAATCAACATTTATTGAATAAATTTTGAAAAGTATAGAAACAGTAATTTTTATCCAAGAATTGCCTGATTTTTCTGATTAACAATTTCTATTCCCAAGGTGGTAATTTCTATCACTATAAACTATATTAATGAAATAATTATATATGAAAT